>APFE031425450.1:170169-182517 GCA_000404065.3 Pinus taeda
CAGTCCAGCGCATGGTTTGCAGTAGTTATTTTTGCCCGAAAGAAACAAAAAGGGGCGAATTGACCAGTTAAAGAGTATCAGAACAGAGTTAAAGGCCATTAAAGTCGAATCATATCAGAGTTAATAAGAATCACAACCACCTAGGAGCAGCAGAACCGACTAAGAGGTGCAGATAAGAGATTGCTGGCGCAGTGATTACAGATTGGACAGGAGAGCTACCAAAGGATGCCACATAGCCTCATTTTTTGAAACAGCTGCCCCCGGCGCAGCATTAGATAGATATTTTTTACATTACTTGCAAGAGAAGTTAGGTTAATTGCAGTTATTTCCTTAGATCTTCTATCAGATCTATTTTTGTAGATATTTTGCCTATAAATAGAGGCCTGAACAATGCAATAAGGTTGTTGGTGGGTTGATGATTTCCTCTTTCTGAACTGCACTGTAAGATATCAGACTGTGTTAATACAAATGGTTGTTGAAGTTCACTGTGTCTGAGTGATCTGAGGGTGGATTGCATGTCCTGGGACTTGCTACAGAATTCCTGTGTCATGCTAAGGAACAATAAGTTATACTAAACCGTGTTTTGTATTCTCTATATTTGTTAATTCCATGTATGTTTCATGATCTTAATAACAGAGAAGAAGAATAGCATAGGATTTGCTTGAATGCACCCCATGTTCAGTCTCTACTGTTAATTATGTTTTCTTCAGGATTAGTCATGAATATGAATTCTTAACTGCTCATGTTTACACTAGTTCTCTCATTTTGAATACTGTTTAGGAATCCTTAATTTCTCCTACACAATATTCATACATTTTCCCTCTGCCAGTATAATGAAAGATTCTTGATTGCCTTTCATTCTCTGACTTCATTCCATCATTTCCAGATTTGAAAATTGTTTCTAGCCTTCCTATCCTGCTCTGTGGTACTACCTTTTCACCAAGAAACTCTTTCAGTAATTACACTTGCAGTGACTCCATTGCCCAATGGAAAAAACAGTATACACTTACATCCCAGTTCTGTCTGAGATCACCATCCAACAAACTTAAAACCAAACCCTGTTCATCATAGCTAGCCTAAAATATTTCAAAACAAAGCTAAATTACAAAGAGAGAGCCCTCTCTGGTTGCAGGTAGGCTAGGACCTGCAGCTAAAAGCTTGGTTTGCAGTTACCTCGGCTGTATTCCCTTAGGACTCAAAGGGAACAACCTGAGTGTTAACATGGGGAACATATGCTTATCAGAAAATGCCTTTTGGTTTGATAAATGCTGGAGCTACTTTCCAACGAGCCATGGATATAGCCTTCAAGGGTTTGATCAATAGGTCAGTTGTTGTTTACTTAGACAACATAGCTATCTTTTCCAAGAAAAGGGCCAATCATTTACATGATTTAAAACATATTTTTGAGCGATGTAAAATGTATGGGATTTCTCTAAATCCCAAGAAATCATTCTTTGCTCTAAATGAAGGCAAACTCTTAGGGTCTACTGTGTCCAAAGATGGCACATATATTGATCCTGATAGGATAAAAGAGATTTTTGATATTCCTTTGCCACATAACAAGAAATCAATGCAATCATTTTTAGGACAGATAAATTTTGTAAAAAGATTTGTTCCTGATTTTTCTCATATAGTCTTACCTTTACAAACTATGATTAAGAAAAAACCAGCTTTCAAATGTGGACATAAGGAAAAAGAAGCCTTTGACTCAATTAAACAGGCAATTATTAATGCTCCTGCATTGAATACTCCCAATTTTTCTAATCATTTTATTTTGTGTACTTTGGCCACTGAAACATCTTATGCTGATGTTTTAACACAAATCAATGATCAACAGGTAGAAGCACCTCTATCTTTCTTTAGTTCCAATTTGCAGGGTGCTGAACTCAACTATTCGAAAGTAGAAAAACAAGCTTTTCCTGTGTTTAAATCTATCAAACACTTTAGACCATTTCTCCTAAAAACACACACAAAAGTAATAGTCCCATTCTCTGCAGTGAGACAATTACTAGTACAAAGGGAAGTAGGAGAAAAGAGAGCTAATTGGGTAACAACTTTACAGGAGTATGATATTGATATTAAACCAACGAAAATTGTGAGAGGGCAAGGCTTTTGCAGGTTATTAGCAGGAGCTTCTAATATTCCAGAACATGAAGATTCAGATAAGACTCTTCAAGTGAACGAGATAAGTATCAAAAATTCTGAATCTCAATATGTTGATTTGATCTTTTACTTGAAAAATGGATATGCTCCCCCTAATTTCAGTTACAAAAACAAGTGTGCCTTAAGATTAAAAGCAAAACACTTCGAAATCATTGATGATGTGTTATTCAGAAGAAATTATGATTCAATTTTAATAAGAAGCCTAGAAAAAACTGAAGCACAAAAGGTTTTGCAGGGATTACATGATGGTCCAGCAGGTGGACATTTTGGAGGAGATACTACAGTGCACAAAATCATACATGCCGGATATTATTGGCCCACTTTGTTTAAAGATGCCCATGATTATGTCAAGAAATGCAAGATATGCCAAACTGCTAGTGGGAGGCAAAGAAAACCAACCTTTCCTTTACAACCAGTAAACATTAGGCAACCATTTGAATAGTGGGGGCTTGATATCATAGGAGAGATTGTTCCACATTCTTCCAAGCAACACATATACATCCTTACAACCATGGACTACTTTACAAAGTGGGTAGAAGCAATTCCATTAAAGGTAGCCAATTCTGATGCAATCATTGAATTCATTGATCAATTCATCATTACCAGGTTTGGTGTACCTAATGCTCTTATTTTTTATAATGCATCTTATTTTTCTGGGAGTAGTATAGTTGAATTTGCTCTTAAGAGAGGTTTTAAATTAAAATATTCTGCAAATTACTATCCTCAAGGTAATGGTTTGGCAGAATCAACTAATAAGAATCTCATTAAGATTATTAAAAGAACTATTGATCAAAATCAAAAGAATTGGCATAAATCTTTGATATTTGCATTATGGGCAGACTGCATAACTCAGAAGGCCTCAATAGGTACTTTTCCTTTTAACTTAGTGTATGGGAAAGAAGTTGTAATACCTTCAAACTTAGCACTCCCATCTCTAGCCCTAGTACAATTTATTGAAGAAAATCCTTCTTCCTCTGTTCAATTAAGATTTGACCAAATCCTTAAATTGGAGGGAGAAAGAGAGAAGGCCAAAATCAGTCATGCTAAACATCAACAAGTCATTAAATCTTCTTTTGATGCGAGTTCTACTGGCACAAAAACATTACAAATCGGTGATCTTGTGTTGAAATGGGACAAAGCACATGAAGACAAAGGTAAACATACCAAATTTCAAAAGATGTGGCTTGGATCATTTCAAATCATTGAAAAGATAGGCTCATCAATGTTCATACTACAAGATTTATCATGAAATAGAGATTATCTTCCTGTGAATGGGCTTATCTTAAAGAAATTCTTTTCTTAAGAAGGTAACCCCTTCTTACCTGTAAATATTCTTTATGCAAGTTTGTTTATTATAGAAAATAAAGTTGTAAATAGTCTTTCATTAGCCTTTTACTATTGAAAAGCTTTTTGAGAGAATATTGTGAATACTTGCTTTCAAATGCTAGAAACTTTTAAGGAAATGATTACAGTTTTGGAAAGTTGAATAAAACATTAAACTCTGAAGACCTCTTTAAATTTCGCAAAATCTTCCAAAACCTTGAAAATACTGTAAATCATTCTAAGTTTTATAAAGTTAAGAGAGGTTATTCATAAAAAGTAAAAACTTTTCCAAGCTTAGCATCCATAACTCTAAAATTGTCATCCGCAAACTCTTAAGGAGAAAGTCATTCACCTCATCCACTAAGTTTATGATTTTTCAGAGTGTAATTCTAAAATATGTCTGATATAAAAGATAAAGGTCTCATCATGAGCCTGCTCACCGTGATCATAGGGAACTAATTAAACTAACATTATGAATACTGCATATTAAAACAGAGTAATGGCTTATAATCATAAGACAAGGAGTCTCATCACGAGCCATCTTGTTCAGTTCAATTATAACCAGTGAATGGCATTGTCATTAGCTGGCTCCCAAACTAGGACAATGGCTTTTTATCTTAAAAAATGAAAAGAATATAAAATCAAAAGATATATATTTGAACATATCTTTATGGATTTATCTTTCAGAAGTTATACTCTTAGATGGATGGGATAATGAATGACTGATGGTCAAAAGGTAACCATGTCGAGACTATAGATGTTTGCTGGCAGCAGAGGCACTACCTGTGACAAAAGAGTAAATTTAAAAGCTAAGTTGGAAGAGCCCCCTACTTTATTTTATCAACCAATCAAAACTTGAAGAAACCAAAAATGTTTTTATTTTTAAGGGATTGTAAAAGAAATTGCAAAAAATTGTCATTTCATTTAGAGTTAATTTTTGTTTAGCTATTCTTAGATGGTTTTCTTTATCCTCAATTGTTTCCAAACTCAGAAATTTTTAGATATTGCATTATTTTTCAGAGATAACTATTTCTCCCAGTGAATCGCCAAATGTTGTGTTATACAACAAACCTCCCCATTTAAAAATATTTCATAAAAAAGCTTTAATAAGAAATGGGTACCCTTTAGAATATTAATAAAATCAATAAAATGTTTGAAAATTAAATTTTATAATAAGTCATATAAAAACTTGCCTTTAGGGTAGGTTAATCGCAATCACAATTTGCAAATCTATCAAACCCATGAAAGTCCTCTTGATAAGGTCCGATCCAATTTGAATTATAATAAAACCTTATCATAAAGCTTTATCGAACAAAAACAATTATAAAGGGAAAATATTGCATCGCGCACATCCTTAATTTCAATAATGGACTTAAAGTGTTCCATTGAGATCTGCCAATGTGATAACTCTATCGGAAATCGCGTATTGCTACTCATCAACAAATCGCTCCAAGTCTTCCATAGAAAACCTCCGGTGTGATGAGCCGATTGCAATCGCACATCACTAAAATCATAAGACACATCCCAATAAGTTCCATTGAAATCTGCCTCCCTATGCCAACTCACCATTGATCGTAATCACAACCATGCAAAGGAACCATTTAAGCACGACACTTGTAACTCCCGATCTGTGATATGTGATTATCGCTAATCGCTGATCGAGAAGTTACGATACCCATTTTAAAAAGGACCGTTATAAATTTGCAATGCGACATATCATCACGGCATTAAAGTTTCACGTTGGAAGTTACAATGAAATCATTAAGAAGCAGTTATGGTTGAATCTTTCAAGGATTTCATCCATGGTGGCTTAGTATATCATAGAGCCGTAACATATATTGCGCTTAATTGTTGTTAGTCCCATGCGCTGCGTATTAGCTTTGAACAAGTTTTTCCACTGTTACATCCTCTTGTTTCGTTTTGCAGAGAAAATCTGAAATCATCAGTCCAACAAAAATGTCTAAGATAGCTCGAAAAGAAAAAGTCCCCATCGTAGCGAAAGATGAACCAGCAAAGTTGGTACTAATAGCTGACACTACCTGTGTAGGCCTCGACAAGACTTCATGGGTGGGCATATATAATTTACTCGAAGCCAAGGATACAAGCGAAGTTGAAGAGAAGGAGCAACGGTTGGTTCAACTGACAAATCAGAAAATACTCTTTATGATTTAGCCAGCTCCTTCCTCCATAGAATAGCAGCCCACGCAAAAGTGTTACCATACAATGACCTGGTGAGATGGGTTATAGAAAGTATAAACATAACCAACAGAGCATTCTATATAGCCGATGGAAGAATGTTCGGGACATTCAAGGCAGAAGATGTCAAGAAGATGTACCATTTGCTAGATCCCCAGAAACAGTACAACAAATCATTTTTAGAAGTTTTCGCTAAGGAGAACGATGTAGAGTCAGACCCTATCAGGCAATGGAGGCATTTCCCAAACAAGCATAAACATGAATCCTCTGGTATGTACTCCGTAGACTCCTTAGCATCTCCCTATTGCTATGTTGGTGCTATGATATGTAGACTCTTTGGAGTCTCTGATTCAGCTAGGTTTTCCATAGAAATGGTGCCTTTAATGGAAGCAACAATTAACTCTTATATCATGGATTGGGAAACCATTTTATCAGATAAAATGGCCAACCAAATCCTTGATTACAGAATAAATGGGTTTGTAACTACCCCAACAATACCCCCATTCTATATGAGCGCCTACATCATGGATACCATATGTTTCAATTCTAACTACCCCATTCTAGGTTGGAAATGGACGCCTCAAGACCCAACCCCTATTCACATTTATCATAAGTATTTGTGGAAGGCCCATTATAAAGATCATATATATAGAATTTGCCATGGTTTTGTTTTACCCGTCCATCATGCCATATTCAACAAACCTGCTCCTTGGTTATCTGATGAGGCCAGCATTGACCTAACATCAATCGACAATTGGTTCGGTGAAGAAATGTTCACCTATGTCAGACTTTTTGGCAGCACCACAAATCCACATGTTCTGCCCTTGTACAATCCTAATAAGCTATTGGCCAGAGAAATAGCTTACCAAATAATAGAAATAAGAATGTCCAGGAACTTCAAAGAGTCTAAGAAACAAATGTGGCCTTCATTTACCCTCCATTGTGGTACTTACACACTGCATGATTTCAAACATGCAGAGAAAGAAACAGAGAAGATAAAAATTCTGAAGTTAGAAGTCATTCCTAAGAGACAGTATGATCCAAGAGCAGTGGCTTACAACTTCACCAATCAAGTGAAACTTCCAAAATTTGAACATGAGATAGATGAATATGATGACTTGTTCACTTCGACTAAGTTATTTCCACAGGTAAAACATCTAGCAAAGATCAAATTAGGAGCAAGTGGGAGAGATAAGTTTATGCAGTTCAGGCACAAAGGTTACAAACACTGCCTCTGTATTTATTGGCCACTACCCTTATGGTGCAGCATGAAGGCCATAGTGAAGAACAAACTACTGAGAAGAGTCCTGAAAAGGAGAAAAGTCTTGAAAAGGAGCAGACAAATGAAAAGACCAGTGAGCTCCTAGATACCGATGTAAATATTGATTCCAGCTTAATCAAGGAATGGGAGCAGTTCGATCAAGTGATCAAGAACCAAAATGACTCCCATAACATCATTACACCAGAATTGCTTGCAACACAGGAGCCTATTGTTATTAGTACTACAATTGAAGGGGCAGTCGACACAGTGAACACTCAGCAGGACATTGAAATAATTCCAGAGAATCCTTCTGAAGATATTGTATTGAAGGTAGAGGAAATACAACCCCTTGATGTATTTTACAGTCTAAAGCATAGGGTTGTAGTCAAAAGACAAAGAAAAAGGAGGAAAATTGACCAGGGAACACTCTCAACTCCTCAAGCTAAACTAATGAATGTGGTATGGAAAGACTCAGAAGTCAACCCTTTTGAGGATTTAACAAAGTTGTCTCAGTATGCAGGTGTCTATAAAGCCGCTACAATGGACAAGGCTTCTGAAGTTAGCCAACTGATCATGGAAAAGGATCTAAGGATCACCCAACTTGAAGAGAAAACAACATTGGAATAGCAGAAGATTGGATAGCTTGAGCAATGGCTAGCAAAGCAAAAACAGTAGAATCAGCAACTAAAAGAACAGTTAAGTCTGGAGAAGCAAAAGATCGATCAACAGGCTCTTCAAAAACAAAAAAAGTTGTCTCAAGAACTCAGCAAGCTTCAAGTGGCAATTCAACAAGAAAAAAAAACTAAAGAGGAACAAATTGCACAACTGCAATTATAGGTAGAAAATTTCAAGGATTATCCGAAGGTTGATGAATTCAAGAAAGAATCCCTGGAAGTGACTAAAGCCTTATCTCGGCAACTAAATATCCTTTTCCATAAGATATCAATGGTTGACCCATTGTGCACTATCACTGCATCACTTATTAAACAGGCAGTTGATACCAAGCTAGAATTTGAAAATACAGATGATAAGGTAACAAAATTTCTCTCTTGGCAAAGTTCAGAAGAAGGCATGGCTGCTAACCTACTAAAAATCCAAGAATCACAAAGAAATCTTGTTTTTGGAGTGGGAATCACAGTTAATTAAGGCCGAAAGAGCTACTTCCAGAGCCAGGGCTACAAGGAACAACGTGATTGAGTTGGTAAATGAAAACTTATATCTAACTAACTTGATCTTCGATTGCTCTCTAGGAAAGCTCCCAAAAGCAAAAGCGCTAGAATATCAATGGAGACAAGATCCGACCAGCAAAGAAGAACAAATCGACAAAGTGCAAAATTTGACTTAGGATGCATTTTGGTTTTTCCTAGTAAAGTCGCACAGTCAACAGATGGCCACCAAATGCCTTGCCGACGTGTCAATCTCATGGTTCATGATCTTTCAAATGCTACATACACAGCGCAACTACATTCTAGGCTGAGTCACCCTCCAAAAATTTATCAAATGCTCTCAAATTTTCAGCTGCAAGTGCAAGAGAAGAAGTAGATACAATGAATTAGTTAAAAGGCTACCGCACTGATATTTTCATAAATCAAATCCCAGATTTTCATGTTTGCAGTTTCAATAGCTCAAAGCGATTTTTATTGACAGTTAGTTTTTATTTTATTATTTAAACCCTTTCATGTCTTTAAAGAAAGGGTCCTCAATTTGTATAAGATTTGACTTGAGAAGTGGCACTTTTGTACTTTTGAATATTTTTTTTTATCAATAGTGGATCAAGGTTCTACATTTTTGTGAAGAAACTTTTTCAAGACGTGCACTTCTGTATCTCCTGGAAGTTTTCTCAAATAAGAAAGTGGAATCGGAGTGTTATTTACATCGTAAAGACTCATGCATGCGGTATTTTTATCATTGTTCTTTTGTCTTGTTTCCTTATGTGATGAAACATTCCTTTTTAGAAGTTGTTATTGTTGATATATGTATGATGTTCAAATAATTCTTTATCATGTCATTTCTGAAGATTTAGAATTGTTTTGCTTTAAGGATATATGTCAGCGATATACATTGTTATGAAGGCGATATGTTTTATCAATAATTACTTTGTTTAATTTCTTAAACAAAGTAATCATTATCTATGAATGCATCTTTCTATCGATCAGTAATTCATCTATATGATTATTTGTCTATTAGAAATAATCAGAAATCGCATTGTTAGTACATTAGCCGAGTTAAATAAGTATATTTGTATATTTTTTATCTTATAGGTTAAAACACTTATCATCTTTATTACACATTATAAAACAATCATCCATCAAACCATTCATTATATGGGAAACTGGTCCCATAATATCCAGTCAAAGCCACCACACCAAATGGAAAAGGAGTTGTACTAAGGTCTGGACCGGGTGGTTATCCCCAATGTTGGTGCTGAGATTTTAGAGGCATCAACACCTCATTAAAAAATGAAATAGTTTTCACAAGGATAGTTCTTTTACTATGTCAACCTCATTAAAAAATGAAATAGGTGTCATGAGGATAGTTCTTTTACTATGTCAACCTCATTTAAAAATGAAATAGGTGCCATGGAGCAGAGTTCCTTTACTTATGTCAAGCTTGTTAAACAATGAAATAGGGTGTCATGAGGATGGTTATTTTCCTGTGTCAAGCTTGTTAAAAAATTAAACAAATCCCCTTTCAATTCGAGTATTTAGATCTCGTAAAATCCAAGTTGAATCTTTCACTTCATCTCGTAAGTGAACCTTCATTCATCTACCTGTTAGTAGCCAGTAATCTACTTACGTGAATGAAATGAAGCTTGGGGGGCATGTACCTCGAATTCATTCATTATGTTGGGGGCATGCAAACTCATCTCAAGCATAATTTATCTTTGTTTCAAGCTTGTGTACAAATGAAACCAAACCCAAACATAGTTGTTTCCGTTTCAAACTTGTGTAAAAATGAAACCAAATCCAAGCACATTTTTTTATCATGTTTCAAGCTTATGTAAAAATGAAACCATTCCAACTTTACCTATCGTGATTGATCTTTATGAGCTTGTTTTGTTGGATGAGCCTTGGTTTTTTTATTCCATCAACACCATCTCTTTGGCCGATCATATGCTTTCACTTGGTTGTTTTACCTTTGCTTGAGGAACATATGTGATGAGTGGTCTTATTAGCCAACCTCTTGATCTTTACATGTTTTGAGCAGTTCCATCACAACTCGAACCAGTTGTTATCCTTTTATACCACTCGTTCCTCTAGGAGGATTCCTCTTTCAGCTCTTTTCAGACTCCAAAAATATGAAAAGATTGTCGAGCACTTGTCTTTTCTAACTCATAAAAGTAAATGAAAAGATGTATACTCAATATAAGTTTAACCCTTTTCTAGACTGAGATATACTAATGTATGAAAAAGGAATACCTTAGTCAAACATGGAGAAGAGGTTCTCTTGAATATTGTTTTCTACCTTTTCAGAGTCGAGAGACTATCTACGAAAAGGGACCTTTGGAGTTTCCTTTTTGCCTCTTTTTCAAACTCTCTAAACATGAAAAAGATATTGTGTTATCCCTGCATCAGACTCGTAAAACTTAAACAATGCGAGACTTGTGACCATGATGAGACCGAGTTACTCCTTTCTAGGGCTCATTAAACTTACTAGGATGGATTCATTCGAAGGGTGAACTTATATGGAAAGCATATGCCATCCCCTTCAAGCTTGCGATAAAAAATAATGGGGTACTCACTAGAAATGGTGGGGGGGAAATGAAAGTGATCATCTCTTGTATTTTTTAAAGGCAACATGTCACGCTTGAAGATGACACTCATCTGTTGCTCATGTCGGTTTTGGGACATCCTCACTTAGTCACTTGCCTTTCTGGGTTTGGGATATCCATTTTGCCTCTCATTTGGTTATACTACTTCATCATCATGACCTCTGATCCTATTGAGTCAAATGCTGTGAAACTCCAGAGTCGTGTCGCCGATATGTTCAAGACAATTCATATCTGCAACTCTTTACTGCTTATACATTGTCTAACTTTCTGCCACAATCCTGGATCACACTTATCTACTCTACTACATCCTTTTGTTTCATGTCAATGATGTGGGATTCATTATGTCCCTTCTTTGATAGATCACTTCCTATCGACTTCAACTCATTATCCAGGAAGATGATCTAGAAACTCCCTTCCAGTACCTTAGAGCTTGCATGCCTCAATGGCAAGTTCTTCGCATTCGACGACTGGTCTACATCACTGACCTTTGATCAGATGATTCCACATATGTTTAACTTCAGCTTCATTATTCACATTCATGGATTGTGCTCATTATACCTTGAGAGCCATTGTCATTATTGGTGATTTCTCTCATGCCTGTTAACGGTTTACATCATTGACCGATAATCAGGTGGTTTTCTATCATGTTCGACTTCGACACATCTATTCACATGTTAGAATTTGTACATTGATCAGGTCGAGACGGAGCGTAAGACCTTGGATTATGTCAGATAAGGTCTAGGTTGCATGGAGTTATGAGTTATTCATGATTGTACACATTTTTCCTCTGTATGGATGGTTGCGACCATACCGTGGGTCCATATATATGATCCTCTTTATTCAGAAGGTTACGTCCATACCATGGATTCATGTATCACTAGGCATGTTTATCAGAGATGTCAGATATGTATATGTTTATGTATATGCTTGATTTGTGGGTATCTTGACGGTGTTTTTTTAGTCCTTGCCTTGGCTTGTAAATCATCTCAGTGGTCAGTCCCTATTCTGCCTTCATGCTTAAGAGGGCATCAGTTACACAGTATTTTGTCACACTTCATGTTCACTTCCTATTCCATATCCCGAAGTGCCAAAATGTTGACAACTGTGAAGTATATCCATCATGTTCACTTCCTGTTCCATATCCCAAAGAGCCAAAATGTTGGCAACTGTGATGTATATCCATCATGATACATAGACAAAAGCATCCCTGAAAAACAAAGGAAAACTTCCCTGAGTCAATTTGAAAGAAGGTTAGCTAAAACCCTAATTTTTAGGGCTAGTGTGTTTTGCTCCACTGCTTGCCTGTGTTGATGGCAGGTTGCTCTGATTTTCCCTAGCGCTATCAACATGGGTTTTGGATATGAAAACCCGTGCTGAACCTCTTCTGGTAAGTTTTCCCAAAATGGGGGAGAATCTTCGTATGCTAGAAACTTTGAGAACAACAAGCTGGATATTGGTTGTTGTAGATGTGGTCGAACTCTCCCATTTAGAGCTCTTGATTTTATCATTATGGGCCTTCCCCTTTAGATGTGAACCTTCCTCCCTCTTTTGTGGATCCTTAACTCCCTCTCCCTCCCTGTAAATCAACTCCCTTCCATCCCCAAATGGTTGGTCATTGATTGCCTGCATTCCT
>APFE031425450.1:189399-286815 GCA_000404065.3 Pinus taeda
ATTCAGGTGCTATGTAATTGTTTGATTGTTAGTGAATGCAGGTTTCGAAGTGAAGGAGGAGCTCATCTGGATCGACGAGGCTAGACTACTACAACAACATGGGACTACAGGTAGGATCTAAAACACTTGGTTTCTCGTATGATAATGCATGTTTAGAGAAGGATTGCTCCTAATTGTCTTGTTTGTCACTAGAAAGTCTTAGGCTTCTAGGGAGGTTGGTTTTGTCCGCAAGATTAACTCTTTCCGCATGACAATACCCTAAATGACATGGTTAACTAATTACATCATTTCCCAAAAGTTCACCTAAAAAACCACTCGGAACTGGCCAAAACTGGACCATACAGACTGCTCCATGGTCAAGGTGCGATGCATACTGCTTGTTACACTAGCCAGGTGTGATGCATATTGAAAGAGCCTTCTGTGGGGTGCGATGAGTGAGAGTAGACAAATGGCAGAGACAATTTGCTAAGTGGAAACCCAGAGAATCTTCTAGAAACTTCTCATATGACACTTTCCTCTCTGAATTCACCCAGGGATGAGTAAGAGATCAATGAAATCTCCAAGCGGAACCAAGAACTATCAGTGAAATGACACTAATAAAAAACCCAGAAGCTGACTCATGCCTTTGGAAATATCTATAAATGGATCCCTCATGTGAGAGATCTAGGGGCTGGAATTTTGTAATTTGTAAGGAAGTGCTGTTGGTTTCTCTTTAAGAAGAAACTTGTATTGTTGGGTGATCTTGCTTTTCATGAGGTGAAGAGGGCTTTCATGATGGGAGGATGATGCTGGACCAAACAATTGAGTTGTAATCCTCTCTTCTATTTCTACTATCAATAAAGTTCTTTGAGTTTTCCTCCATAAAATCGTGTATTTGTGAATCTTGTTATTTGTAGATGCAATTGTATGGTTAATGTATTTTTGATTCTGCATTGTTTATGATATCATAGATCAAGATGCTCTGATGGTGTTTTGTTGCTTTGCCTCTACAGGTATTCTTTAAAGTGGGATAAGTAGGAGAAGAGTAGCGAGCTCTATCAAGGGAGAGAGGAAACAAGAAAGGAGCCAAGCGAAAGATACAAGTTGGTCCTTTTTTCTTCTCTCTTATCTATCATACATAAAGGAAATCTTGAAGCACTTTGAATTGTTTGTTTCTAAGAGAGCTACTTGTCTTAGTGGGACTAGCAGATCGAAAAGAAACTAGTTTTTGTGGAAAAAAATTGCAACTCTACTAGGGAGTGAATAGTTTGTTTGTTTGTTACTGTTGTTTGCTTTATAAACTACAGACAGAGCTTGAAGCTAAGCCATCTACCTTCAAACTTCCCTTGTTATGCAAGTGCAAAGTAGATCAGCGCTGCTTCAGTTAATCTCCGGTTTGGTTTATGAACTAAATATTTGACTTACAAACATCCTAAGCGCCCTTGTGGTAGCTCAGTAACCTCATAAGATCATACCCCTGTACTTTGCTTTTACTGTCTATTATAGCTCAGCCTAAATCACTGAACTTAGCTGCAAATTTTGAGTGAAAACCAAACTCAGTTTCGTTCCCTAGTCCATCACACTGTCTGTAACTGGTAGCCTATATGCATCACACCTCCCATGTGTTACAGCTGAGATGCATCCCTATTTCCCTTAAGGACAGGTGCGATGACTAAATGATAATGTTTCTCTCTCTGGAATTTCATTTTTTCCTCCTTATTCTCAGCTCTATTTAGTAGTTTTGCTACTTATGATCAATATATCGTTGCTGAAGCCTCCTTCCTTCACATTATTCAGCCTCCATCGATTAGGATTTGTGAATTTTTTTTAATGTATTTTTCATCATTTACAGTCCTCCTTTGTCAAAAGTAGCTTAATCGAACTATCGTTTTTATGCAAAGAAGTGTCGTAACAGTCATTGTGAGTAAAAAAGAAGAGTGTCGTAAAGTCTTCCTCTTCTAGAGAGTCGATTGTAATTTTTCCATTCTATTTGATTTGAATTATCAATATTTGAAGTGTCGAAAGCATTTTTCCATTCGAAATTGAAAGTGTCGTCTTATTCTTCCTTTCGTTTTGAAAAGAAATCGTTGGAGTGTTGCTTTTAAGAAAATAGTTCAAATCTGTACTTAGTTTTCCTTTTTGGCATTCTCACATTAAGGAAATGGAAAAATGTAGAAAATTATTTAGGAAAAGTTCATTTAGTGTGTTCTCTTTGTTCTCTGTTGAAAGAATTGTACTCTTCTTTCCTTAGTAGCTAAGATTTTCATTGCTAAAAGAAAACAAACGACCGTTTATCATTTTAGATTGCATATTTAGGAATTTTACATCTACATCACATGGTGAAACTTGAAAGGCAAAATTCTGAAGAATATCAACTCTAAAATAAACCTCAATGAACATAAAAATGCTTTAGAACCTAACGCAACACATCTAGAGGTCTAGGCTAGAGACGTATTCCGGCATTGTAAAACCTGGTAACTATCGTTTTCATCGAAGGTTGGGTGATTCTTCCTCCTTGATACGAAAAGTGCCAGTATGGACTTGTGGTCCCCATACCATCGAGTATATATTGGGAGACCACAATAGGCTAATATCCTTTATCCTTAGGAAGCCGTGTGCGCTGCCCTATCGATCGCAATGCACTGAACACAACATTTGGGAAGATTGATTGCCATACATAAAATCCTTGGTAATTTCTGTTTAATTTACCACCAAGGTGTATATTGCAGTTTTAAGATTGGTTTGGTAATCCCTCTGTCTAGATTTCCAGAGTAGTCACTTTCATTCCTTTTCGACTCCTTAAAAGAAAAGGTCCATTTGAGCATTTGTCACTTCAGGCTCATTAAAAATCGAAGGCGACTAGAGTCACCTTTAGCTTTTTCTCGACTCTTAAAAATTGAAAAAGCAAAGTTGTGTCAAAGCATCATAAAATTTATTTAACTCGGAATAACATCCCTGTTCCTTCATTGATATCAGGTTGAGGTAATGGAATCCATCAATCAAGGATTTCCCCTTGGGGGAATCCTATTCCTTTCTCTTCTTCGGGAGATATTGATGCTCCATATATGGCTACATTGTTCCTTCCAATAATCGGAATTGGCCTGTCGGTATGGCTATTCTCAACCTCTGTTGTACAAAATGGTTCTTGAATCCATAACATAGCGATATGAAGAAACATCAATTAAGGATACCCATTTTTCTGAGAACTTCTAGGTATTAGAGTAACCAAAGAGTCTGTGCATCATAACAACTATATAACAATATGGTCCAACAATGGAAGCGATAACGTACATACCAATATATTTACACTTGTGTTTGTTGGGACCCCTTCTGTATCCTTTCATGACCTCTGACTGATCTTTGTTTTCTTTCATGAATTTCTCCATAAATTTCTTGTTGTATTTTTTCTAAGGTGGCGATAGCTAGTACATCCTGGAAAAATCATTGTTGGTGAATTACCCAATGACTGTGTTCCTCTTGGTCATGAAATTTCTAACTACAATACTTAAATGGTCAATGACCCATTTAGTCATATCGGTATAGGGAAGGATGTTATGCTGGGTTGAAATCCTGTGTAGGAACGAATTATTGACGTGGCTATACGTATTTTTTGAAATAGGAAGAGAATCCTCAGCTATAACGGTTTTCCTTCTGACCCTAGGTTCTTCATCTTCAAATATCCTATAAATAGCATCCCAGGAAGAGCTTCTAGTGTCATAGATGAAAGTTGTATTTGAGAATAGAGAAAACGTTTGAGTAGCCTCAGGTGGATGAGCGATTGGATATTCTTGAGCAATGAGTTTCTTCCTGGATTTAGTTTCCCTAGAGATTTTTGTTGTGTTTTTCTTATCTAGATTGGCCTACAAAGAGAAATGCAAGAATAAGCATAAACTTTCTAACAGAAGAATTACATAGAGCTAATAAAAAATTTCATATGAATCTATGTCTTTTATGAGAAAAGTATTATGATATCATTTAATAATAATGAAATCATTTAGAAGTTTGAAAATCATAAATTTTTTACATTCGACCATTAAATGATAAAATGTGGACTAACATGGGTTTTGGTACACATCATCATATAAGAGGATTTTATCGGAGAAATATTATGCTTATGTCATTGAAACATGCGATATTCTCATCCTCCAATAGGCTTTGAGAGTGTAATGGCTAAAAATACACATGAGAAGTGATATGATAGGTCCTCTATCAAAGGTTATATATCACGGGCGTGAAAGGGTAACAACGGATTGGAAGTCGTGATATGAACATTTTGATATGAGTGATGGAAAGTTTATGAGATATTAGAGGTTGGGAAATATGAGAGATTGGCAATTGAAGTATCAGAGAAGTATGTGTATCGTAGTATCGGAGAAGTCACGTATCAGAGGATGAGCAGGAAGGGATATCAGAGATGAACGAATCAAGAAATAAAATATCAGTGACATGAGAATCATATTGGAAACTCTGATATTTAGAAGCCCTCATAATGCTACATGGCAATCTTGTGGGGTGAGGTCTTTATTATTATTTTCACAAAGAAGCGCTTTATCACTTTTTGGCTCAAAACATCTGAAAACTTCAATCGGGGAAGGTTTAATCACAAATTATCCGAAGGGGACATGTTACAATTTCCTCATAAGGTTCCTTCGATTATAGATTTTAAATGAAAGCCAATGATTAGCTTATTCATGAATATGTCATATGGGCCTAAGCTCTCATATAAAGGTTCTTATAAGGGATATTTCTCATTTAGTCAAGCTTTTTGGAAAAATAAAACTAAAATAATCTTATTTTATTGAAACTTGAAGGATTTTATCCTAAATTTAAAAGGGTCACCATTATTTATTAGTTTTAATATTAACCTTAATAGGGTGGTTGTTGAGTAGTACAAGAGACTAGAAGTTAAACCCTAATATTTTCTCCCATAGTGAGATCTTTTCCAACAAGAAACCAACATAGGACATTATTATATGAACAATTTGAATACAACTAGAGTTCGAGAAGTTCTGGAGAAATGCCTACCTATTACTAACCCTAAAACTATGATCGAATTAGGCACTCGAGGAAGGTTCAATAGAGATAACTCTCAACAAGATTTGTGAAACAAATAAAATTAATGATAATACTTGACTATAATCACTATTCAATCTAAATTATAAAATATCCATGTGCATTAAGTAAATAAATTGGCATGTGGATATCACAACAAAAAATAACTCATAAATTATTAAATATTTGTTGGTAAATTATTCAATGTGGAAATTATTAATAAGGAAGGAATGTAAACCTTCTAATTGTTAATTATAGCAAAATTATAATCTTGAGAGTATGGGTTAGGACTGAATTCTTGTGAGAAGGAAATATTTTTGTTTTTTATTGGGGTAATTTAATGGATGGGAGATGTTACAATTGATATGAGAGTTGAATGTTTCAACATTGTGACCTCATTAAGGGAAAATTGTAACAAACTACATTGTGTTCGCTAAGGTGAGAAATAGCAATGAATCACAAATGAGAAATCAAATAAACTTAAATTTCAAACAATGAGGCGATGAGAAATGAAGAAATCCATCACAAGTACATTGGAAAATAAAATTTTGTTAAGAAAGTTAGGTTAACCGAATACTAATTGAATTGTTGTTGGTGTAGCCTTAACTATGAAAATTGATATGTTGGGTGCCTAAGAGAGCACACAACTTTGTGGGTAGCTTAATTATTAACACATTTTAATTAGTAATAGTGAATATAAAGGAATTTATGATTTTTGGCATTAATGAAGTATATGGCTAAACAAAGAAGGAGAAACATGTGTAAATGATGTACAATATTAGATTCCATATTGAAAAACAATCATGAAACATCATATGGCTATGTTAAGATGGCTACGTAAAGAGACAAGGTGGGGTGTTGAATATAGAATACCACTGAAAATTTTATGGTTATTTGCATGATAAGTATTTTTTCTAGTTGCAAGAATCTCTCGTTAAATCACAAAGAATTACGTTTCGATACATAGATTATAAAGTTAATAATCATAAGTAGGTTGTAAAGTAAAATCTAGTATGGATTATTGAAGAAGAAGACAAATATGAGAAATGGGCCAACGATACCATTGGTGCCAAGTAAATGATATTTAATTGATTATACCAAATACATTGGGAAGCAATTACTTTATTGATATAGACTACCTTGATACACATAGATTAGATGTAGATGAAGAACATAACTGAGCGAGTAAATTAGGGAAAATTTTCATAGTAAAATAATTTTTAACAAAAGAGTGATCCAACGGGAAAAGGGGATGAGACTATAAAAATGTTGTCATACAATAAGTAGTCTAGAAGATATTGAAAACCTTGTAATACATAAGGCCACAATATATGGTCTATTGATGTATTAAGGAAAATATTTGATGATACCTATTGATAACTTTGACAAATATTGAATGGCGATATAGAACACTTACGATTTCAAAATGAATGAGTTTATTGCAGTTATATTGGAAATAATGGATGGAAGCCTTTTACCAAATTAAGAATTAGCTAATGAAATGGAAAACATCGACACTAGTGACAACAAAAAATTAATTGTATATATAAAAAAAACTTAGGTAGAAGTAAGTCCAATGCAGTGATAATCAATTATTATGAGTGAGTACACGTTTCATGACTCATGATAAGAAAAAAGTAGAGGAATTAATGAACTTTTCCACCGAAGAGCCTCTTGCTAAAGAGAGTCACAATAAAAATTAGGGACATGTTACAACAGTGGAATAAATAGTGCAAACGATCAACATAAGGTTGCAAAAGGTAAGTAACATAAGAATAATATTTGGGTCACTCCAAAACACCCAATAAGCATGGAAATAATCTAGAATAGTTTTCTTTACACTAAAAAAATATTAACTTTATACTATTAACTGAGCCATATTAGATTCAATTACAAAATACAGAAATTTACTAGGAGGAAAATGCAATGATTTCCAAGATGTAGGAAATGAATCTACACACATTTTATGTCTCTTATACTTGATGGACATAGTGGGGCACTCAATATTTTTTGAATCACCAACTTATAGCACTCAACCATGGAATAATTCGCTAATTGGTACAATTTATAACCATCTCGTGATTGAAGAGATTGGCCCTCACTGAAATCAAGATGATGAGAGAATTACAACTTGTTGGAATAATTGTTAATTGTAATTTCGATATCTCATGATTTGATTTTAATTCGTACATATATGTATATGTGTAAAGATATATAGATTAACGTCAATGGTTATAACCGAAAACTATAAGGACAAACTTTTAACTAGGTTATTATTGGTCTAATGTTTTTCTTTAAGCTTTGGAAACAACATAAACTCATAAAAGGTATATATAGGAAAATATGTATATATCTATTTGCATGATAAGATATACACAATAATGAATTTGTATATTGGACGTGTTGAGGAGTCTATTGTCCTAATGAGACTGAGAATATTGGTGATGGATATAGGAGAAAACAATAAAAATAGAACCCATAGTTGGGACAGAGGAAACCCTTGACACCTTAATTTGAAGAATACAAAGGGATGTAGAACTTCAAGAAGATAACTATGAGAGTCTGACAGCTGAAGCATTTCAAAGTGTAGGTTTCAACCCCATACAAAAATTACCTGCATACGAATTCTATTAAACAAAAAATAAACAAAGGCGAGAGCATAACACATAAAACAAATATACACACATGTTTTCCCCTGGATCCCAAAATCGGGACTACTAGCTTGATTTTTCATTATATTACTTTCAATGTTATAATACATATATATAGATGTCGAAGCATCCAATACCATGGACCGAAAACCATCGCGCCCAAAACCATGTGCAAAACCATGCACAAAACCATAGGTAGGTCTACCCAACTTAATATAGGGTCCAAAAAAAATTTCCTTGGGGCATTACCATAGACCCCATAGAGGGGGGACACCCACCCCAATCAAACACCCTCATGAGGGGGGGCTACCCACTGCAAAATTTTAGGCGAGCTATTTGTGGAAGGAATATAACACAACCCAACGTGAAGAAGTATGGGTGTAAGATCTAGTGATATAATTTTCTTTTCTTCATTTTAAGGATGACCATATTGCTACAAGTTCTTCTATAAAACTATCATAATGGTTTCTTTTAATATTCTCTTAAGCCTTTAGCCTCCAGGGTTTACTTAGAGGAATTGGAAGGGAAAGATTAAAAAAAAACATTTCACAAACCACGAGAAAATATCTAACCTGGACATATATAGGTTCACTCGAGTAAATATCACAAAGAATAGTAAATGACTCAAAATTTGGTAATGTCATGCTGCGACATGTTTTACTATAAATTGTGATGTTGCATAAGGAAAAAAAATAGTTATTTTCGTGTGGGATAAAATTGTTGTATCTTAATAATTCCACACCACATTATATGGAAAACATATTAAAATAATCTACTAACATTCTATGAACTAATATATAAGATAAGGACAATACTCCATTAACACAAAGAGAGTGCATGGAAATTAATATGCATAAAGGAAGAAAATGGAAAAACCCCATGACTCTATACATAAGAAAAATTACAGGTAAGCCTACACTGTTTGATGACAAAGTACCAAAATGGAAGAGATGTGGCTCTTGGTGGATATTAAAAGACAATACTGAAGCAACCCAAATCGAGCCCAATGAAGGTTACTTGAACAAAATATATAACAATACAGCCATCTTGAATATGCAACCTAAATTAATTGATTCTAAATTTTTCTTATGCATGATAATGTACATGTAATAATTGAATTAAGATTGCAAATATAATAGTGCAACTTAGTACGATAATGTACGAGACCCATAATTGATTTCTGAAATGTTATTAATACTAATCTAGTAATGCAGATGGAATTGGTACCTCGATGGTCTCAAATGTATAGTGGGAGTGCATGGTTTACATTAATCATAGTCATTGAGGATGTAAAAAGAGAATAATTTCTAATGTCAATAAGCTTACAAAAACACTACTTATTATTATTCAACATAAGTTTTAACATTTGTTGTGTTTTGATGAATACTCATAACACTTGGAGGGTACATAAATAAAAGCAAATGGTACGTGTGATAAAGTTTGATTATGATTAATGGGAACTAATGAGAGGTGTAATGATTATGGATGTAGGTCAAACTATAAAGAATATTCCTAATGAGTTTTTACACATTCTAGATGAGAGAGGAAACTATGCTATGGAAGTAAGAAATTCCCCAAGTTAAGTGTTGCAAAAGCACTATAGGGAAACGAGGCTACGTGAGAGGATGCAGACTTTGAGCGTGAGGCACATACTAGCCTGTGGTAAATGGCAAGAAAAAATGAGGAAGATATTTTTCTCGAGGGGAGGAATATGTAATACCCCCAATGAGAAGTGTTTACTTTTACAAATGTAATTTGGCACATTGCGTGACATATATAGATAATAAACCTAAATGTTTATTCTTTTTATTGTATTAATTGAAATTGGTTATGGTTTACCAAAAACATACTTAGAAAAGGATGTTAAGCGAGAATTTCACTTTGAGATAGTTATGAGATAGTTGTTCCTCTCCCTACATTAATGAGACAATTGTTCCCATACCAACAACAACGTGAGCTTAAAACTGGGCGAAGTTGGATGAGAAGGCAAAGAGCACAATACTAGTTTGTGTATCAAATTCATATTGCTAAATGTATCAAGGGAGGCTTCACCAAAGGCTTTTTGGGACAAGTTAGCGACTTTGTACCAATCTAAGCCTCTTGTGAATAAATTGTTCCTACGGAAAAAATTGTATAGTGTGAGTGCATTAGTTTGTTGTGTTCTATGTGAGATTCATGGGATAGTGTGATTGTTGCAATATGTAGTAATGCAACTCCCTTGCATTTTGATGAAATAGTCTAATCCCTGGTGTTAGAGGAGATGAGACGGAAAAATATGGAGAGTGTTAATGTTGATTCCTTATCTATATCAGGACGGTCCAAGAACATAAACAAATATAATTCCTAGAGCAGGAGATCTAAATATAGAGGGGGATCTAAATCTCTAGGAAAATGTGCAAAGGTGTGTTAGAAATGTGGAAAGGAAGGGCACCTCAAAAGGGACTATAAATCTAGAGCTCCTCACAGAGGAAATGGATTTGAAGATTCTCCTTCTTGAGAGGTGAAAACCACCTCACATGAAGGTGGGGATGTGTACTTGGCTTCTTCTTCAAGTACACATGTATATCATGATACATGGTTGATTGACTCAGGTGCATTCGAGAAGGTCATAGGGATGTGAAAGGAGAACCTCACTTCAAAGTTAGAGATGAGGAAAAGGGATTGATGCATTACTTCTTATGATTAGAGGTGTGGCAAAAACGAGGAGAGGATTTTCTTAGGAACTGCAAGTATGCATTTGATATTTCAAGGAGATTCAAGATGGAGGATTGTAGGCCCATGTCTACACCTATGACCACCAACTTGAGAATGCTATGTGATTCTAATGTTGAGTTAGTGGATCCCACTGTGTACAAATAGTTGATCAATTCCTTGGTGTGTCTCCTCAACACTAGGCTCGATATTTGTATTGTTATGAACATGTTCAATAATTTCATGGTGGAGCGAAGGATATTTCATTGGATGGAAACGAATCATGTGCTCAAGTATCTCGATATTAAAGTGCAGTGTGGAATGATGTATTCCATTGTTGGTGGAGTGGAGTTGCAATGGGTGAGTGTGGAATGTTGTACGTCATTGTTGGTGGAGTGAAGTTGCAATGTGTCACAAATTTTGATTGGCTAGGCACTAAGATTGGCATGAAGAGTACTTGAAGTTGTGGTTTGTCCTCGGATCAACTGTGATCTTCTGGTATAGCATGAAGCTACACCAAGTCATCCTTAGCTCAACATAAGTTGAGTACATGATAACAAGTTTGGTGAGTTATGAATCCATACGGATTCACAAGATGCTCACAAGATTATCTGGTCTTGAAATGAGGCCTAGAGTGATTGAGTGTGGTAATTAGGTTTGCATTGAGCTCATTGAGAATTTAGTGTTTCATGATAAATCTAGCCTTATAAGGATCATATATTTCTTCATCACACACAAGGTCTAGGGAGGTGCTATGAAATTTCAGTACCTCTTCATAGAAGAGCTAGAAGGTATTATCACCAACCTATAGTGAAGGGAAAATTTGTGTTTTACAAAGACATGTTCGGGGTGGTGGAGAATCACTTCCTTGCTAGGAGGTAATGTTGATTTTGTAATCTCATAAGGTCTTATGCATTCTCTTGGTGTATTAGCTCATAGAAGATATTTGATTGCCTCTCTACATGCTTATTTATTGGGTATGTGATTTTATGATATTTTCCTAAGGTTAACTTAGGATAATTACATTAATTAATTTAATTAATTAGTGGATTATTAGGTAAAAGTTATAATGATAAATAATAAAACTATTTACCTGATTTAGATATAATGTGAATCAATTGTTTTCTCATAATAATCAATAATTTCTATTATTTTTAAGAAGAATTGATTTGGGGACTTAGTGTGAGTACCATAACATGTTCTTAGAAACATTTACAAAATATATAAATACTCTTCAACCATTTCTAATGTTTTATGAATATTTTCACTAAACATAATGGAGAGATTTCAAAATTTTCCCATTTACACTATCCAAAATTTACTTAACAAAAAAAAATTGGACAATGTTCTTTTATCCTTTGTGTTACCCATTTGGAGGTTGATCAACCTCCTTTACATTTTGGCTATCTTGCAATCCTCTAGTTAACAATGGGAGAAGAAATGTTTAATATGACACACATTTCAAAACACATTTAAGCATGAATGTGTTGTGGTCATGGTTTCGACACCCATACGAGAATAAGAAGATAAATAGTCACAAACTGTGCACAACAATTATCAAAAGAGAATTGTTAAATATTATTTGTAAAAAATAAAACAAAATATCACAAACCAATAAAATTACTCAATAAGTTTACATAAGTTCAAAGAGAATTGTGCAGTAATATCTTCATACAAATACTAAATTAGTTTAAAATAACTATCTCCAAATTATCAAAAGATAATGTGTTAAATTACTAAATAAGTTTCACCGAGTTCAAAAAGAATTTTCTAGCAATATCTTCATGCAAATATTAAATGAGTTTAAGGCATCTATCTCCAAACTAGAAACACAAAGACAAATGCTAATGGAATTTACAATAGCTAAAATATAATTGTTATGTATTATTTCAAATATTAAAAACACAGATATAAATACTAAAAAAAATTATCTACATACCAATGCTTCTATTTTTTTTTTTTATCTTTATAGATATAGTACATAACTTTCTAGCAAATATTTTTGAATTACTCAAAGAAAGAAATTGTGACAAACCAATAGGAGTTAATGAGAAACAAATACAAATACCATTGAAATTTCTTAAAATAAAATTGTGAAATACTATATGGGAATATTAAAAAATAAATACAAATACTATTGAAATTTAATTAAAAAATATTAACTATTATCTCCATACATGTACTAAATGACTTTACCCCACCTATATTTAACTATTAACTATTATCTCCTCAGTGTCACTCAAGCATGACTAGTGAGGTCCCCAAGGTCCTTGGTAGATAAAGAAATGTCCCTTCCTCCTCATCTCATTATTGTTGCATGAGACCCCAAACCTGAGTTGACCCTCCCTGGTCAGTTGTCTCCTGAACAACCCAATTTTCTGCTCAACCAACCTCTCACCTAGAACATAAATGATTTGTGAGACCAACTACTTTCTCCTCTAAACAAAGAACAATCGAGACTGCAACTCCCGGCAGATGGCATCACAACCTCTCATACATCAGGACAAGATGGACTACATGTGTGCTATGACTCTGTCAGGATGATGTTTCCTAATGCTGAAGAAGCATTGGAATATCTCTAAGATCAAACCATCACACTCTATATCGAACATGACTTCATATGTCCTAGTTACAACCATAAACTCTAAAATCTCAAGCTTCTTCCCAAATGTAGGACGCACACTATTGTCCAAGTCTTGAAAAGTATCCACTATAAACTTGAAAAATCTCTTCATAACATCATCGTTTTAAGGAGCTATAGGGGTGGTTAGTCTCATGATGCTACTAAGCCAAGAAGAAAATGGAAGTCTAACCCCTTCACAAGGTTCATCCAAGAAATTGGGTTGTATGAGAGCAAGCATAGCTTGTCTTAGAGCCCAAATGAGTTTCTTCCCTTCTAACTCGTTTACTTTATAAATGAGTGCATCCATTTCATCTAGTTTGAAAAGGACTTTCCATGGACCCTCATGTACTTCAAATCTGTCCCAAGAGAAAAACTATTGTGTCCTATTTCTTGTCCCTTCTGCACATCGTTTAGCTGTTCTTTTTGAAGAATGGAATAGGTCCCTCTTGAGAAAGTTTTGTTGTTTAGTTTGGGTTATTAGTCTAGAATGCAGTCCACTAATACAATGTTGTGTTGATTTAAGAGGTGTTTTAAAAAATAAATTTTTCACTAGTTCCTCACCAACTCACACTCAGGAAATCAACGCCAATATCAACATGTGTTCTTCGCAAACTATGCTCTACAAACATTGTTAACAATGCTCTTCCATTGTTCAACAATAAAGACCCTTTGTAGTATTATAGATTCTCAGTAGGTATACAAGGCATCATAAAAAATAATTCCAGGACCCGCCCAACACTTTCAGCAATATGTAACAAATAGGAACTCATTCCTATCTCCAATAGTCCATGTAGACATGTAAGGCACAAAAAATATTCAACAACAACATATGGTTATGGAAATGATTACTTTTCCCCATAATTCATAACCTGGACATATAGCTCAACAAATAATGAATCACAACAAGGATGACTTAGGAAACTGGTATAATACTGAGCAAACTAGAATGTTCATATTATGATCATGGCTGAGTTTTTAGAAATATTTTCGGAACAATCACATTAGGAAAAGAAATACCTTCACGCCAATTCCCATCATTTCCTAGCTCAAAAGTTGGGCATTCTCAACACCCTCGCTACTCGTGCCCTGAGAATATCTGATGAAAAGAGCTTCGATAGAGAGAAATCCCATCTCCTTAATGTCTTTGTTGAAAATGGTTATAGTAGACACCTTCGTCAGAAAGCTTCCCTTAAAGCCTTCAAGAACTCAGTGGTCAAAATAGAACCTAAATATCATATCCCGAGGGTCCATATGCCTTTTATCCAAGGGACCAATGATAAGATTGTTAAGATTCTTAAGAAACATAATGTTCCCTCAAGCTTCAGACCCCTTAAAACCATTCGTAATTCCCTCCGATCAATAAAAGATCCCATCAACCCCAAGGACATAAAAGGTGTCTATATTATTCCTTGTTCATGCAGAACCCCCTACATTGGTGAGACGGGTCGCTCTATTAACCAAAGGATTAATGAGGACACAGTTGACCTAAAACATGAGAGAACCAAGTCCTCTGAATTAGTAGAACATGTGAAGAAGACTAATCATCATGTTTGTATTGAGGAAGCCCAAGTGATTTATAAGGTTGCGCATTTTCATCACCGGAAATTTAGGGAATCTATTGAAATCGAAAAGAGGCCTGTTAATCTCAATACAGATGATGGGTGGAAGATAAGTAGTTGTTGGATCCCTACGCTTTCTTCCTAGTCACATCTCCCCTCTGCTTCGTCCCCCCCTCCCCCCATTAATAGCTCAAACTAAAAAAAATTCCCCCTTTCCTTTTTTACCCTTATCCTAACTAACAGGTTTTTTTCTCTTTAGATGGTTGAACGAATTAATTTAAAAAGTTTCCCAAAAACTGTTAATGATATAATATTACTTTCTACAATTGTTTAATAATATTTAATTTAAAGACAATGTTAAAGAAATACTATTGACTCATATTAAACATTAATAATATTACCCTTGTCATAAGTGACTAAATGAGTTAATATTATAAGATTACTATCTAGATTTATAATAGAAAGTTTATTACTATAATAATATTACAATTATACATAATATGATTGTATTAAAGCATTTATGACTCGTTTTAGATAAATATTAATATTATATAAATATTAATATTATACATATCATTAAGATTGACTCGTAATAAATAGTAATATTATATATTACATTAAATTATGTTTACCCTTGTTATAACTAATTGTAAGGGGTTAATATTACCCATTATAAGATTAATATTAGATTTTGAATAATATGGTTTGGTAAAAATTTTGTAAATTCTACCCTATTATAGTATTATAATTTTATAAGATTTAGTATAATAATTTTATAAAACTTATTAGATAATTTTAGATAATTCAA
Organism: Pinus taeda; assembly: GCA_000404065.3. Lineage (NCBI taxonomy): Eukaryota > Viridiplantae > Streptophyta > Pinopsida > Pinales > Pinaceae > Pinus > Pinus taeda. The sequence goes on from APFE031425450.1 coordinate 204,763, forward strand.
GAATGTATTAAATGGCATCATAATCTACTCTTATATATATATTATATATATTTCATTTTTAATAATATTATAATTAAATAATTTTTAACCTATTCAATCTAGCGGTTTCTTAATCAATAGTGGACTGGGTCCAATTAATTGTAACATAGCCGTTTTTCCAGTCAAACTTAACCATTAGAAGATCTCACATCCCTATCTAACATTGAACCATGATATGATTTTTTCAACATGCTGTTACGATGAACCACACTCGTTGGTTCAAAACACGTCGACAAAGATTTTCTAATGTGATTCTTCTGAAAATATTTCTAAACACTCAAATAATGGATCACAGAAGCTTAAATTCAATCAAGATCATAGCTACTAAAATCTCATGAAGACAAACCCATAATGATAATAAGCACAACACATTAGAGATAATAAAAACTTGGTATATCATATCTAGAACAATTCCTCGAACTAGCTCATTCCACTCTAGCCGACCTTCATAGAGCGTCTGAACCCCCTAGCAAAATCTGTATTGTACTGCAATATTCCACCCTTAATGTCCATTGTTTTTCCCCTTATATTCTCTTATTTCACTTATTTGAATCATTGTGTAATGCGGTCGACAATTCGTATAGGCCTACTATTGTGTTTTTCTTCTGGTTGAATCTGATTAGGGAGTGCAGCGTACTCAACAACACTTGTAGATCCTCGGTTATGATGACAGTTTTTCATGAGCTTGTTCCAGCAATGCAGTAATCAATACGTATGCTGCAACAACATGCTAATATCGTGCATCATCAACAATGTTTTACCTACCAATTAATAGCCACGTAGAGTATTATTATTCACCAGTGATAGAATCTTAACTCGGCCATAATAATTCAATATGACACGCTGCCTCATAGTGATGTGACTTGACTGTGCGTTGTTATGCTAGAGAGATGCCAACTAATATCAACATGGCCCCATGATAAAAGTAAGAGTGTTGCAATAAATTCACTGCTCATAGTTCACTTTCTCGATTTTATTCTTGAAATGGCAGCTGGACACCCTCGGCTGCTGCTCGGTCTACATCGTCAGCTACTTTGCCAATCACAAATTGTGATTTGGTAAGCATGCACCACTATTCATTAGACTATAAACAAAAATTTGATATCAACTTTATCATCAGCAAGAAAAATAAAAAGGCTCACGGCCTCAAATAGAGATGGAAAAATACTCCTTTGCCAAACACATCCTCTAGCTAGGAAACTTGCATAGTCTTCAGGATGTAGGTAGATAACTCTTAGAGATGAATCATGAGTTCCATGGGACCATTGGTGGGCAAAAATGGAAGTTTTGAACTCTATATTTCTTTCTAAACTTTCCTTCTTCAAAGGTGTCAATTGGTGCAACAAGGTCTTCCCCTCCTCACCAACTCATCCTCAGGATTTCTAGGTAGTCCGTAGCAATTAATGTGACTCCATCACAGGTAACACCCAACAAATTTTGATCCAAGTTGTTTCAAACTAACCTTTATGCTCAAGCCACACTTTCATTGGATCAATTTGATGGGTCATCAGGGCAATGTTGTTAGTTCGGGCAACAAAATTGAACTTCAACGCTGAGCTCCACGTCTAATTAGTGTGTTGAAATCCTCTATGCCTTTCCAAGAGAATTTCTCGGCTCTGGAGAATAATGCCAAACCTCTGGGATCACCAATTTCAATTTGTATATCACAACTTGACAACTCACTTTTTCTTGGACGTTGTCTCCTTCCATGATCTTTGATCTGAGAAAATAATGGCTCAGTCCTATTCTAACATTCGCCAACTGATCTATGTGATCGTTCTATCTCACCCCTACCACTGAAAATTCTGCCATTAACCCTTACACAGAAATTTGGGGTTCAATTGAAATATATTTCGCCTCTCTAAGACGGCTTTTGCAAAATAACAATATCTGTTTTGAATGAATGATGTGCCCTCTTTCAAAATCGTAATGGCTCTATCTTTGATTTTGACAACACTTTTTCATCCCTCTCTGATGCACCTAAATTTCTCCACGCCCTGGAATCACGAAAAACCTTAGTGAATACAACCTTAGTGAATGTGTCGTCGTCTTCCCTTTGGCTTAGCGACTTATAGAATAAATATTTGATTTTATAGAGAATGATATAAAGGCCCACTTTGGTATTAATAAAATAATACTTGAGTCCCCAAAAAACAAATATTCGACCCTTAGGAACACACCAACTTTCAAAATGTAAGAGTAGGCCCCTTTGATGATTTGATAGATGACCTTATTTTGACGTCCAATTTGTTGAATGATTATTAAGAAAAAGACAAATCAGAAAAAGAATTGTCTAATTGCTTAATTTGTAGGATGGCCAAGACATAGTTGAAAAAATGTGATGCTTAGCGGAACTACTCCGAATAATCTGAAACCCTTGCAACTGAATCTCCTCCCACTGAGTTAATACTAAGGCTCTAATACCATTGTGATATCCCAAATGAGAAAATTTTGAAACAAGCTCTTCACATAAAATTTTCCATACATTTAACAGAAGATTTCCGTGTAAAAATAAGCAAGTAAAGCACTGCAATCTCATAACATAATGAACTGGAAATCATCAGCTTTATTATATTAGAAGAACTAGGGTTTACATGCAAATACAACCCATATAGCTAAGAGAAATGGCCTCAGATAGCTCTACAATAATGCTACAATCAGCCTCCAAAACAAACTGAAAACCCAATACACTGCAACCTGTGAACCCTGAATGGATTCGCCAAGGGAAGAGATGGGTGCTCACCCACTCTCACTGAATCGCCTGAGGGTTTCCATCCTGGGGCTACTGCTGGAGTAGAGAACTAGGTTCTCAACCTCACATACAAGAAACAATATCAAAACCAAGATGTATGCAAGTGACGTTCTCCTCCTCTTTTAAATATCTCATGGATAGATCTCCAAGCCTCTACAAGCATCTTATTTTATTATTTTATGATTATTCTAGAAGCTCCTCCATTGAATTGATCTTAAGTGACCCTTTTATTTTATTTTGGTATATCTAATTTAAGTCACCTTTGGCCCCTTTTGATCCAAAATGGATCCCAAAACCTCTAAGTCGTCATGTATATTAACTACCGAAAACACTATCGTAAGGGAAAACAATGAAAGAATGGTGGAAACAAAGCTAACCGAAGGTTCAAATAGCACTGCACAGGAGTTGTTGGATTGGATAGATCAATGGTCTAGATCAAATTGACAGATCTCATTGGAGGAGGTCAACAAAGTATATCAGAGGCAACCTTATGGGAAATGTGACCGCGACTCAACAATACAACGTCAACCGTTGATCAAGTGCATATATCAACAGTGGATATGAACAGAAACATATCGCATCGCAATTCTCTAAGAGGAGGACTTAAACACACGATAGCAGGCTTAAGCGATATGCAATGGCCAAATTATCACATCGCAAAGAACCAAGGGACAAGGAAGGAACCTGTAGACTTAATACTGTACAATGAGCGCTTCATTGACAGTTGTTGGATCTGGAAAGAAATGGATGGTTGCGATTGAAATCAACGATTGAAACAATCATGTGATCAGAGATCAGGGATTGAGAGCGCAACAGAGAAAATGACCACTTGAGCAGTGATACTGCCAATGCAACAATAACCAATGAGGCTGATTGAAGAAATCAGGGATTGGCGATAGGGTAATGCAAAGGGCCGTTGACATGTGATATGCGATTGCGATCAAGCTGGACCAGAAAGGAATTATAGATGCATCTCGATAATATTTGAGTTTCGATATGAAAGAGTTTGTTGGGTTTTGCAGTGTTTTAATGTATTTTTCATATTTCCTTTATAAACCCAAATACAAAGGAAACCATGGCATATGGGCGCTTGCAACTTGCGGTAATGATGCAACAACAAACTCGATAGGATAATAGGTCGGATTCAATATCTTTTGAAGTCCGGCCTTGGCAGATTTTCCACTATTTTTTAGTGTTTTTCTAGTATTTCTCTGTGTAAATAGAAGTGTAATTTCAGGGGATTTTCACCCGTGTTGGTCCTTTCTGTTTGAAAACAGGTGGCCTCTTAATCTCAATAGAGATGATGGGTGGAGGATAAGTAGTTGTTGGATCCCTACGCTTTCTTCCCAATCACATCTCCCCTCTGCTTCGTCCCCCCCCCGCCATTAATAACTTAAACTAAAAAATTTCCCCCTTTCCTTTTTTGCCCTTATCCTAACTAACTAGTTTGTTTCTCTTTAGATGGCTGAACGAATTAATTTAAAAAGTTTCCCAAAAACCGTTAATGATATAATATTACTTTCTACAATTGTTTAATAATATTTAATTTAAAGACAATGTTAAAGCAATACTATTGATTCATATAAAACATTAATAATATTACCCTTGTCATAAGTGACTAAATGAGTTAATATTATAAGATTACTATCTAGATTTATAATAGAAAGTTTATTACTATAATAATATTACAATTATACTTAATATGATTGTATTAAAGCATTTATGACTCGTTTTAAATAAATATTAATATTATACATATCATTAAGATTGACTCTTAATAAATATTAATATTACACATTAAATTATGTTACTCTTGTTCTAACTAACTGTAATGGGTTAATATTAACCATTATAAGATTAATATTTAGATTCGAATAATATGTTTTGGTCAAATTTTTTTGTAAATTATACCATATTATATAGTATTATAATTTTATAGAATTAGTATAATAATTTTTATTAAAAACTTTTTAGCATAATTCCAAGATTTGTATTAATGGGCATCATCATTATCTATAGTAGATACTCATATAATATATATATTACATTAATAATAAGTATTATAATTTTTTTTTTTTTTTCTTTTAATCTACCTAATCTAGTAGTTTCTTAATCAATTGTGGCCTTGGTCCAATTAAGCCTAATATAGTCGTTTTTCCGGTCAAACCTAACTATTGGAAGTTCTACCATCCCTATCTAACATGGAACCATGATATGATTTTTTCAACATATCGTGACGATGAACCACACTTGTTGGTTCAAAATACAAAGATTTTCTAATGTGATTGTTCCGAAAATATTTCTAAAAACTCAAATAATGGATCACAGAAGCTTAAATTCAATCAAGATCATAGCTACTAAAATCTCATGAAGACAAACCCATAATGATAATAAGCACAACACATTAGAGATAATAAAAACTTGGTATATCATATCTAGAACAATTCCTCGAACTAGCTCATTCCGCTCTAGCCGACCTTCATAGAGTCTCTGAACCTCCTAGCAAACTCTATATTGTACTGCAATATTCCACCCTTAATGTTCATTGTTTTCCCCTTATATTCTCTTATTTCACTTATTTGAATCATTGTGTAATTCGGTCAACAATTTGTATAGGCCTACTATTATGGTTTTCTTCTTGTTGAATCTGATTAGGGAGTGCAGCGTACTCAACAACACTTGCAGATCCTGGGTTATGATAATAGTTTTTCATGAGCTTGTCTAGCAATTCAGTAATCAATACGTATGTTGCAACAACATACTAATATCGTGAATCATCAACAATGTTTTACCTACCAATTAATAGCCACGTAAAGTATTATTATTCACTAGTGATAGAATCTTAACTCGGCCACAATAACTCAATGTTACACGTTGCCTCATAGTGATGCGACTTGAGTGTGTGTTGTTATGCTAGAGAGATGCCAACTAATATCAACATGGCCTCATGATAAAAATAAGAGTGTTGCGATAAATTCACTGCTCACTGTTCACTTTCTCGATTTTATTCTTGAAATGGAAGTTGGACACTCTCAGTTGTTGCTCGGTCTACATCGTTAGCTACTTTGGCCAATCAAAAATTGTGATTTGGTAACTATGCACCACTATTCATTAGACTATAAACAAAAATTTGATATCAACTTTATCATCGGCAAGAAAAATAAAAAGGCTCACGGCCTCAAACAGAGATGGAAAAATACTCCTTTGCCAAACACATCCTCCAGCTAGGAAACTCGCATAGTCTTCACGATGCAGGTAGATAACTCTTAGAGATGAATCGTGAGTTCCTTGGGACCATTGGTGGGCAACAATGGAAGTTTTGAACTCTATATTTCTTTCTAAACTTTCCTTCTTCAAAGGTGTCGATTGGTGCAACTGGGTCTTCCCCTCCTCACCAACTCATCCTCGGGATTTCTAGGTAGTCCGTAGCAATTAATGTGACTCCAAGACAGGTAACACCCTGTAAATTTTGATCCAAATTACTTCAAACTGACCTTCACGCTCAAGCCACACTTTCATTGGACCAAGTTGATGGGTCATTAGGGCAATGTTGTTAGTTTGGGCAACAAAATTGACCTTGAGCACTGAGCTCCACGTCTAATTAGTGTGTTGAAATCCTCTATGAATTTATAGCATAATTTCTCGGCTCTAGAGAATAATTCCAAACCTCTGGGGTCACCAATTTCGATTTGTGTATCACAACTTGACAGCTCACTTTTTCTTGGACTTCGGCTCCTTTCATGATCTTTGATCTAAGAAAATAACGGCTCAATCCTGTGCTAACAATCGCTAACTAATCTATGTGATCATTCTGTCTCGCCCCTACCGCCGGAAATTTTGTCATTAACCCTTACACTCAGAAATTTGGGGTTCAATTGAAATATATTTCGGCTCTCTAAGATGGCTTTTGCAAAATAACAATATATGTTTTGAATGAATGATGTGCCCCCCATTCAAAATCGTAATGGCTCTATCTTTGATTTTGATAGCACTTTTCGATCCTTCTCTGGTGCACCTAAATTTCTCCACCCCTTGGAATCACGAACAACCTTAGTGAATGTGTCATCATCTTCCCCTTGGCTTAGTGGCTTACATAATAAATATTTGATTTTATAGAGAATGATATAAAGGCCCACTTTGGTCTTAATAAAATAATACTTCAGTCCCCACCAAACAAATATTCGAACCTTAGGAACACACCAACTTTCAAAATGTAAGAGTAGGCCCCTTTGATGATTTGATAGATGACCTTATAAGAAAAAGAGAAATCAGAAAAAGAATTGTCTAATTGCTTAATTTGTAGGATGGGCAAGACATGGTTGAAAAAATCCGATGCTTAGCGGAACTACTCCAAATAATCTGAAACCCTTGCAACTGAATCTCCTCCCGATGAGTTAAGACTAAGGTTTTGATACCATTGTGATATCCCAAATGAGAAAATTTTGAAATAGGCTCTTACATAAAATTTTCCATACATTTAACAGAAGATTTCCGTGTAAAAATAAGCAAGTAAAGCACTGCAATCTCATAACATAATGGACTGGAAATCATCAGCTTTATTATATTAGAAGAACTAGGGTTTACATGCAAATACAACCCATATAGCTAAGAGAAATGGCCTGAGATAGCTCTACAATAATGCTACAATCAGCCTCCAAAACAAACTGAAAACCCAATACGCTGCAACCTGTGAACCCTGAATGGATTTGCCAAGGGAAGAGATGGGTGCTCACCCACTCTCACTGAATCACCTAAGGGTTTCCATCCTGGGGCTACTGCTGGAGTAGAGAACTAGGTTCTCAACCTCACATACAAGAAACAATATCAAAACCAAGATGTATGCAAGTGACGTGCTCCTCCTCTTTTAAAGATCTCATGGATAGATCTCCAAGCCTCTACAAGCATCTTATTTTATTATTTTATGATTATTTTAGAAGCTCCTCCATTGAATTTATCTTAAGTGACCCTTTTATTTTATTTTATTTAATTCACCTTTAGCCCCTTTTGATCCAAAATGGATCCCAAAACTTCTAAGTCATCATGTATATCAACTACCGGAAACACTATCGTAAGGGAAAACAATGAAAGAATGGTGGAAATAGAGCTAAGCGAAGGTTCAAATAACACCGCACAAGAGTCATTGGATTGGATAGATCAATGGTCGAGATCAAATTGATAGATCACATTGGAGGAGGTCAGCGGAGTATATCAGAGGCAACCTTATGGGAAATGTGACCACGACCCAACGATACAACGTGAGCCGTTGATCAAGCACATAGATCAATAGTGGACATGAATGAAAACATATCGCATCGCAATTCTCTAAGAGGAGGAATTAAACACACGATAGCAGGCTTAAGCGATATGCAATGGCCGCATTATCACATCGCAAATAACCAAGGGACAAGGATGGAACCCGTTGACTTAAGACTGTACAATGATCGCTTCATTGACAGTTGTTGGATCTAGAAAGGAGTGGACAGTTGTGATTGAAATTAACGATTGAAACAATCACTGTGATCAGAGATCAGGGATTGAGAGCGCAACAGAGCAATGGACCGCTTGAGCAGTGATACTGCTAATGCACCGATAGTCGATGAGGCCGATTGAAGAAATCAGGGATTGGGTATAGGATAATACAAAGGGCCGTTGACGTGTAAAATGTGATTGCATCAAGCTGGACCAGATAGGAATTATAGATGCGGCTCGATAATATTTGAGTTCCGATATAAAATAGTTTGTCGGGTCTTTCAATGTTTTAATGTATTTTGCATATTTCCTTTATAAACCCATACAAAGGAAACCATGGCATATGGGCACTTGAAACTTGTGATAATGATGCAACAATAGACTCGATAGGATTATAGGTCGGATTCAATATCTTTTGAAGTTCGGCCTTGGCAGATTTTCCACTATTTTTTAGTGTTTTCCTAGTGTTTCTCTATGTAAACGGAGAAGTGTAATTTCAGGGGATTTTCACCCATGTTGGTCCTTTCCATTTGAAAATAGGTGGCCACCATACCTTAGAGCATTTTCCAATGATTGTTTAACACTCTACAGGGATTTGAATGGACTATGGCCAGGAGCTGGAAAGCTTGAGAACGGAGCTAAACTGACAACATCGATAGGCTTAAAAGCCATTCAATGGCAGAGAACAGGGGGGAAGTAGTTTCTTAGACAGAGAGAGAGCAGGAGAAAGTAGAAGACAAAGAGCAAGAGGGAGAGTCTGTGTACTCTTGTAGACTTGAGGATTTCATGTAAATCCCTGTTGTTTTGGCACTATTGTATTGAGACTCAGTTTGAGCTCACACTTGTAATAATCTACTCTTGAAGAAATAATATAGAATTCAACACTGAAAGTTGGACCAAGAGACGTAGCCAGGAATTCTGGTGAACTCCTTTATTATTTTGGTTGTGTTGATGTGTTGATGTGTGTGTCTATTATGTTTCCTGACTACTCATTGTCTATATTATTCACAATTTTTTCGATCCATTGCACTAAGTAATATAGGAATTCCTACACATGAGTCTGTAATACCTTAATATTAATTTAATATCTCATTTTCAGATCAAGTGGTATCAGAGCATTACATTTTGTTAAGGTTAGACAAGCTTGTGCTGGAATTTGAATGCTATCTAGACTAAAGCTCAGACTAGGATAAGGAGAACTTGTTGAGGCTAATCTAGAGATTGGAAGAGTCTATTCTCAAAGGAGAATGATGGAAGAAGCTCCACTGGGATCAAAATCTCAATTCATGGACAATTTTATGGCTGTGTGAGCCATGGTGGAAGAGATGTATCTAGAATTTAAGAAGGGTCAAGGTGAAATCACTTCAACACCCAAACCAGACAAAGGAATAGAGGAACCTTTTCTAGTTGCCCCTCCAGAAGGAAAAATGAAAGAGAAAATGCCTCCTCCACCATCTCCTCCATCATCACCTTCATCATCTTCATCATCTTCTTCACATAATACTAGCCCTAATAAGAAAAAGAAGAAAACTTATTTGATTAAATTAGATGTGAAGTTTGATTTTCCAATTTATGATGGAGAACTAAATGCAGAGAAGGTAGATAATTGGATACAATAGACTGATGTATATTTTAGGGTGTAGAAAATTGATTCAGAAAGGAGGAGGATTCAACTGGCTAGCCTTCAACTTGGAGGAACTGCACTAGTATGGTGGGAAGGAAAGGCACAAGCTGATATGCAAAAACATGGTAAAATCATTTCTATCTGGAATGAATTTGTTTCTTCTATCAAAAAGCAATTCTATCCTTTAGCTTACATGCAGCAGGCAATGATAAGTTGGCAAACCTTTCGCTAGTTGAAGGATCAAAGTGTACAAAGTTATACTCAGGAATTCAGGAAACGAGCTTTAACTCTAGGTATATCCTTGGACTCACTTAAGACTTGATTGAAGTATCTATGTGGTCTGCATGGTTATTTAAAGCATACTATTCTCATGTTTAATCCCACTAGCTTAGATGGTGTATCAGTTCAAGCCACACATATAGAAGCTAGAGGTAAGAATGTAAACCCAGAGGTTTGGGGATCATTTAAATATCCTATAATCAAGAGCAAGGAAAAGAAGAAACTAAAATGGAAGGAGAGGAAAGCAAACACTATACAGAAGGATAAACCTTCATGCACTCATTGTAAGAAAGAAGGACATGATTAGGCACACTACTGGCGTTTTCATCCAAAGTGGAGACCTAAGAAGTTCGATGGAAGGAAGAAAACGAATGTTGTAGCTATTCAGCAGGAATTGGGATCAGATTCAGGTGATGAAATAGCAGTTACAACCACAGGTATTAAAGGTAAGGATTCTGAAGCATCCATAAGTAATTGTGCACAATCTATTGATAATGAAAGTAATGAGAGGGAAAGAAATGAGCTTTTTTTTATTAGAGTAATTTCCAAGCATAATAATATTGATACTTTGTTTGATAGTGGATCACGGGTAAATTTGATTTCTGAAACAACTGTAAAAAAGTTGGGATTACAAACAAAACCTCATGAGAAGCCATATCCATTATGTTGGGTGTGTGATAAAATAAAGCTACAAGTAACGAGACAATGTAAACTTAGATTTTCTATTGGATCAACATTTGTAGATGAGGTTGAGTTAGATATAGTTCCATTGGATATATATATGGTATTGTTTTAGGAAGTACATACTTGTATGATAGGAAAGCTATTTTCTATAGAGCTGAAAATAAGTATCAACTCACTAAAGATGGAATGGAATATATTGTAAGAGCTCATAAACTCAAAGGAAACTATTGTCTCATAAACTGAGGCCAGATGAAAAGAATTCCGAATTCAAGTAAGTAGTTTTTACTAATGGTTGTAAAGGCGAAGGATCCTGAAAAATCCAATGCATTTGAAGGTTGTGATTCTAAACAAAAAGCTGATTTAGTTAAAGTTGTTTTTGAGTATGATGATCTATTTCAAAAACCTAAAGGCCTGCCACCGAAGCGAGAAATAGTACATGATATTTGTTTGCAGCAAGATGCTCCATTACCTAACATTGGAATGTACAGGTTGTCAACTTTAGAGAATGTAGAGATAAAGAAGCACATACATGAGTTGCTCGATAAGGGGTTTATACGACCAAGCACATCACCATGTAGATCTCCAATCATGCTGGTTAGAAAGAAAGTTGGTTTGGTCGTGGAGTATGTGCGTTGATCACAGAGCACTAAATATAATAATGATCAAGAATCATTATCCTCTTCCTCATATCGATATTAGAACAATTGAAAGAAGCAGTTTACTTTTCTAAGTTAGAAGTATGAAGAGGTTATCATCAGGTCAGAGTTGTAGAACAAGATGCATGGAATACTGCTTTCAAGACAAAGCAAGGACTATATGAATGGTTGGTTATTCCTTTTGGCTTAACTAATTCTCCTGTTACATTTATGAGGGTTATGAATGATGTACTCAAAGCTTTTATTGATGATTTTGTAATTGTTTATTTAGATGACACTCTTGTTTTTAGTAAGACATGGGAAGATCATGCAAAGCATGTAAAGCAGACTTTATATGTTTTAAAAAGAGAAAATCTCTATGTAAAACTGTTAAAATTTGAATTTGGCAGAACATCGTTAAATTATTTGGGTTATATTGAAGGGGGTGGTGAATTGAAGATAGATCCCTCTAAGTTCGAAGTCATTGTAAACTAACCTAAACCAAAATGTGTTATAAAGGTTAGGAGTTTCCTAAGGGAAGCACAATACTGGAGAAGGTTTATTGCTAACTTTTCTTTGATTGCAGCTCCATTATATGCTTTAACAGGATTGAAAAAAGTGTTTAAGTGGGGAGGCAAACAACAGAAGGCCTTCGAAATCTTAAAAGAAAAAATCAGTACAACACCAGTACTAGCAGTGCCAGATCTTCAACATCCATTTGAGATTGAGATAGATGCCAGTGACTATGCCATGGGAGTAGTGTTGATGCAACATGGTAAATGCCTATGCTATCATTCTAAGACATTTACTTCTGCAGTAGTTAATTATCCCACATATGATAAAGAATTTTATGCATTAGTACAAATCGTGAAAAAGTGGAAACATTACCTAATAGATAAAGAAACAATCATATGTACAAATCATCAACCACTTCAATATTTGCACTCACAAACTAAATTGTAGAAATCAAGACATTATAGGTGGATGGGTTTTCTACATCAATTTCATCTTGTCATCAAATATAAGAAGGGCATACACAATAAGGTTGTAGACATGTTATCAAGACCAATCATCAATGCATCTACTATACTTAAGCATAACTCAGTAATGCAAGAAAGTTACATTGAAAAATATGCTTAAGATGTAGATTTTAAAGATGTATATGCAAATTTAAGTCATGGCAAGAAAGTAGAAAACTTGGGTTATTATGTAAAGGACCAACTCTTATATCATTTGGGAATGTTATGCATTCCAAAAACTGAAAGAGTTAACATAATTCGAGAAGCACATACTTCTCTTATATCAAGTCATTTTGTTGTAAGTAAAATAGTTGCACAATTGCAAAGGTTTTTTTATTGGCCAAGAATGCATGAGACAGTTTCTAGATATATCAAAGGATGTACAATGTGTACTACAAGCAAACCAAGTAATGGAAAATTAGGCTTGTACACTCCACATCCAATTCCTTCTCATCCTTGGGAAAGTGTTTCCCTGGACTTTGTTGGGGGATTGCCAAAATCTGGAAAAGGTCATGATTATTTGTACGTTGTTGTGGATAGGTTCAGTAAAATGTGTATTTTGATACCTTGTAACAAGTAGGTTACATTTGAACAAACAACAAAGTTGTTCTTTCATAATGTATGGATTCATTTTGGTTTACCCACTTCTATTGTATCTGATCAAGATTCTTGATTTATTGGGAAGTTTTGGTCAAACCTATGGGAGTTGATGGAAACCAGGTTGAAGAAGAGCAAATAATTTCATCCACAAACAGATGGCCAAACAAAAGTGATCAATAGGGCAGTGATCTAGTTTCTCATAGGCTATTGCAGCAAGCATCCCAAGCTTTGGGATGAGAATTTGTGTTATGTGCAACATGATTATAACTGTGCCAAGCACTCTCCTACTCAAAGATCTCCTTTTGAGACTTGTTTTAGTTTTATACCAAAGTCGCCCTTAGATTTTGTCTTTGGTAAAGACATAGCAGTTGATGGACACAGTGATGTGGACAAAGCAACCAAGTTCATTGAACAAATCCAAGAAATCCACCAGGCAGTACAGGAACAACTGGAAAGAATTCAAGCCAAGTACAAGGCAAGACATGACCAGCATTGAGTTGAGCACATTTTTCAAGTTGGTGATCAAGTCTGGTTGTACATCAGCAAGGACAAAATGTAAGGTGAAGGTGAGAAGCTAAAACCAATAAGGTATGGGCCTTTCAAGATACTTTATAAAATTAGTGAAAATGCTTTTCACCTTGATTTGCCAGCTTATATGCAAATCTATTCAGTCATTAATGTAGAAAACTTAAGATTGTATGAACCTTCATTTATTGAAGATCTAGAAGAGCAAAGTCAGTTGCCTTCTTTTGAGGATCTATTTCCGAAGTATCTCAATGAGTTACAGGAAGACATAGTTCTGGACACGAAGGTGAGAACTACGCATCGAGGGGATGTTGAGTACCTGAGAGTGGGATTCAAAGGTTCAAATCTAAGCAAAGCATGATGGATAGAAGTTAAACAAGTGAGCGAGTTGTATCCTCATTTGATCGATGCCTAAAAAGCCAACTTTTGGTGGTCCAAAATATTTTCAGTGGGAAGGCGTGATCTAAAATGCATCCTAAAAACTCTAAGTTTTCATGTATATTAACTATCAGAAACACTATCGTAAGGGAAAACAATGAAGGAATGGCATAAATAGAGCTAAGCGAAGGTTCAAATAGCACTGCATAGGAGTTGTTGGATCGAATAGATCAATGGTCCAAATCAAATTAGCAGATCGCATTAGAGGAGGTCAATAGAGTTTATCAGAGGCAGCCTCATGGGAAATGCAACTGCGACCCAGCGATACAGTGTGAGCCATTTATCAAGTGTGCAGATCAATGGTGGACATGAATGGAAACATATCACATAGCAATTATCTAAGAGGAGGACTTAAACACATGATAGCATGCTTAAGTGATATGCGATGGCCGCATTATCGCATCGCAAAGAACGAAGGGACAAGGAGGAAACCCGTAGACTTAAGACTGTGTGATGAGCACTTCATTGATAGTCACTAGATCTGAAAAGGAATGGACGGTTGTGATTGAAACCAGTGATTGGAACGATCAGGGTGATCGGGGATCAGGAGTGCAACAGAGCAAAGGACTATTTGAGCAGCGATATCGTCGATGCAGCGATAGCCGATGAGGTTGATCAGAGCAATTAGGGATCAATGATTAGGTAATACAAAGGGTCATTGACATGCGATGTGTGATTGCGATCAAGTCGGACCTGATAGGAATTATAGATGCAGCGCTATAAAATTTGAGTTCTGATATAAAAGAATTTGTCGGGTTTTTCAGTGTTTTAATGTATTTTGTGAATTTCTGTTATAAACAAAAATACAAAGGAAACCATGCCATATGGGTGCTTGTGACTTGCAATAGCGATGCAACAATGGACCATATAGGATTAAAGGTCGGATTCAATATCTTTTGAAGTCTGGCCTTGGCATATTTTCCACTGTTTTTTAGTGTTTTCCCGATATTTCTCTGTCTAAATAGAGAAGTGTAATTTTAGGGGATTTTCACCCGTGTTGGTCCCTTGTGTTTCAAAACAGGTGACCACCATACCTTAGAGCATTTTGTAATGATTGTTTAACGCTCTATAGGGATTTGAATGGACAGCGGTTAGGAGCCAGAATGTTGGAGAATGGAGCTAAACCGACAACGTCGATAGGCTTAGAAGCCATTCAATGGCAGAGAGTAGGGGGGAGCAGTTGCTCAAATAGAGATAGAGCAAGAGAAAGGAAAAGATAGAGAGAAAGAGGGAGAGTCTGTGTACTCTTGTAGACTTGAGGATTTCAAGTAAATCCCTATTGTTTTGTTGCTGTTGTGTTGAGACTCAGTTTGAGCTCACAGTTGCAATAATCTGCTCTTGAAGGCATAATATAGAGGTCGACACTGAAAGCTAGATCAGGAGACGTAGCAAGGAAGTTTGGTGAAATCCCCTTTTTTTTTGCTGTGTTGATGTGTGTGTCGGTTATGTGTCGTAACTGCTGATTGTCTATATTATTCACAATATTTTCGATCTGTTTCACTAAGTAATATAGAAATTCCTTCACATGAGTATGTAATACCTTAGTATTAATTTAAGATCTCATTTTCAAATCACCTTTCCCCTAATTAATTATTTTTCCTTAATCAAATGACTAATTAAAGTAATTTTTGACTAAGGAAAATGGTTAATCACCCACCATACTCTCTACGGCCAATGGAAGTCACTTCTCAGCATCCCATCCCATGGATCTTCTCATTTTGGTTCCAACGAGCTATTACACTAAGGTGTTCCATCAATTAATCTCCCCGAAATGCCACCTCAAACATATTAATTATGTTATGCCGATAATAACCCCGTTTTACGAGAATTATCAGAAAGTCACGAAACCAAAAAAGAGATGTGTGGAACTGTCATGATAATGAATATGCGAAGCGAATGTCGTCGGACCCCATAATAACTCCTCAAAACTCCATTGGGACCCTTGATAACATAAACCTGCTCCACTGTCCTAACCATCACCTGCCTAAAAAGTCCACTCTCGTTGTACCATGGAGGAAAATACAAATGGGGAAATTACAATCTTGGGTTTAGAATATCAATCCCTTGGGTTTAATCATCTAAGGGTTCATATTCCTAGGGTATAATATTATTGATAGAGTTTATTATATTAACCATAGGGTTTAATATTAATCCCTTGGGTTTATAATCCATTGCATTTATAATATAAATTGCTTGGGTTTATAATATTAATAATTGCTTATGTTTATAATATTAATACCTTGATATCATTACCATAAATTGCCATTATAATTGCTATAATTATTATCATATTTATAATTGGATGATCGTAATATTTATAATATAATATATAATATATTGTATTATTATTATATTTATATTTTTATTAATATCAATATTAATATTAATATTAATATTAAATTCATATCCATTAAAGCCTATTAGCATATATCAACCACATTTATTAATATAATATAGTTGTCTTAGTATATTAGGTAATTAAATATATAATAAATTAACAACATTTAAATATATTATAATTGTGAAATATGTGTATTTTACGTTGACTTTTTATTTAATTTGAGAATATAGACATTTCAATTATGGTGATTTTTAGTTGTTGGGTATAATGACTATTATTTCTCCTATCTAAGTTCAATTCTCTTGAGAGTGATATGATAATGAGACATGTTATAATATATATGTACCTATGTTAAGAGTATGGCTATCTTAGCCAAATTAAAATTTCACTCTTATAATATTAAAAAAAAAATATTATAAACATAAATTAATTTTTTAATAAAATAATAATTTTTTTTAATAAAACGGAACATATTTCTAATTCAAACACATATTTTAATAGAACATGGAGACTGCATATGTTTATAATTTAAACATAAATTTTATAGGCTTGGAGACTGTAAGGTGAGTGATAAAATTTATACTTTATTAAAAATATTATTTGAATAAATTAATATTATGTTTTTATTTAAATACTCTTTTTTTTGCATAAAAAAATAGTTTATTTTTATTTATAATATTAAACTGAATTTTGTAAACATGCATGTTGGAAGGTCAAACATTATATATATATTCAATAAGTTTCTAATTCTAACATACATTTTATAGCCCTGAAGATGACTTACGTTTCTAATTTAAACATCAATTTTATAGTTATGAATCCTAGAGGTGGAGTGATAAAATTTATTTTTTATTAAAAAAATTCATTACTAAATTAATATTATATTATATTTATAGATTTTTTCCTTAGAATGATATACTTGGTTTCCCACTAGGCAATTCTCATATATGTGGTGTAAACTTGTGTTTTATAAATAGAAAAAGAAGGTCCTCATATATGAGACAAGTGGCCTCAAATTGCCTAGTGGGAAACCAGTATGTTGGCCATGTATCCTCATTATAATCCATCCAAAAAAAATATAGTATGGTTCCATCTAACCAAGCTATATATGTATCAATATCATGATAAGAGTCTATGTGTCTATCTATCATAAGCATGCATCAGTAAAAGTAAATGCTACCCGCAAGAAACATAAAAAGTCATCCAAAAAATTGGCTAATCCTTTTGTTCTTATAAAGCAAACACCATTGGGGCCGGGTCTTTGGCTAAGTCTCCAGGCATGTCAGCAAGCTCAATAATGCAACGACTGTGCCTTTGGATTCGGTCAAGGTGAATGTCTTGCTTACACAGCTCAAATTGGATTGTCTGTAAGTCTTTTTTGTAATTGGGCATGTCGTGGAGGGTAATATCCATCCCCCATTGACATTTGCTCCATTGCCTTCCCTGTGAGGATCTTCATGAGCCAGTATATATAGAGCGTCTGTTTAAGCTGGGTGAGTCTGCCCCTAGTATTCCCAAGATTCGTGATTACAGCCTGCCAATTCTCCATTTCCTCTTTGAACTCATCCTCTCGTTTTACCTTCTTCTCCCATTTGTCAAAAATCTTATGGATGCCTGCATTTGTTCCTTCGTTGTAAGCTTCTACCGCTTTGGTGATGAGGTGTTCTACAGGATTCCTCCCACACCTAGGTTCCGAAGTGCTCGGGTTTGTGGCTCAAGATGACTCACTCTGCCTTCTGTCGCATGCTCTTCCACATGCAAGTTGAGCCATATCTTCTCTGTTACATGCTTATTCACACACAAGATGAATTAGCTCTCACGACGTGGTCACATGCCTCTCCGGATTGATGCAGGTTCCCATCCTCTCACACTTCACATCACAATTGCCTCTGCCCAGGTACCCCTCTGTCCCAAGATGTAGTGCCTCTCCTCTACTTGGTGTAGTTGTGCCACTCTTCTACCACTCACTTTGCTTTCTCATCTACCTTCCGATAGCCTCACCACAACCATGGTTTTTCCAATGCACTCATCCACTCATATGGGTGGTGTCATGGTGCCAAACCCAATTTATGCTTAAGACTCTCACAACCAGCCCATCGAGCTAGATTACCATCACTCCCAATCACATTGCTTTCCCTCGCCCCTCTGCTCAGTGTTGCTGCCTTACACCTCTGCCCAGAAGAGCTGCCTCACTTCTTTGCTCCTCCCGTGGCCATCGCACATGCTTAGCCTCAGTCTCTCCACCCTCATTGGTATACCAACTATCTCTTTTGCTCACAGGAGGGTTCTCTAGATCCCAACCCTAGTTTTCTCTCATGTCTCTCACCTCCGGCCAAAATGTGATCACTTTCCCCTCAACTTACGTTGGTCTCCTCAGCCACTCCCCCATTTTCCCTCCCCTGTCATCTCCCGCACCCCTCAACCGTGAATTAAATAGTTACCGTAGTAATGGGTTTGTAAGGTTAGGATACATACCTAGAAACGCTTTGCATAGGTCATTGTTGGTAGCTCTGCAATCTTGCACCCTCACTCCTCCCTCCTCTTCTAATCTCGACTATACTCCTCTCTCTTTCCTGACTTCTTTCATAATCCCACTCCACCTTTCTCTGTCGCATCACCTGTCCTGCCTTAATCACCTCACCTCCTTCTCCGTCTTGGCCCTCCCTGCCACTTCTCCCATCTCTTCTATCAAGTACCATGTGGGAGGCCACCTCACCCATCACATTGAGCGTTTGGGGAGTGGTGGGTGGTACCCTTCCATTAAACATCATAACTATCATGTCTTACCAACGTCCTTGCCTATCTCGAGCACGCACCCCGATTAGGAGAAAATATAGTTTATTTTTATTTTTATTTATAACACTGAACATAATTTTATAAACATGCACTTTCATTACTAAATTACTATTATATTATATTTAAAGGTTTTTTTTCTTGGAAAAATATATAGTTTATTTTTAATTATAACACTAAACATAATTTTTTAAACGTGTAGCATGCTAGAGATATATTTTTACCTAAACATTTTATTTTAAAAAAAATTAATATTATAAATATAAGTAAACTACATGAAAATATCTCTAAATAAAATAGAACATTAATTTATTCAATGACCTTCTCAGTAAAATGTAAATTTTATAATAACACATTACATCATGCAAACTATAGTTAACATAGGTCTATAAATTTTATGAAACACATTATATGATGTGAACTATAAATGGGATATGTATTTTTCATTCTTTTTTAAGCTCTCTCTAGATGTCAATAATGAAATACCTATATAATTTCATTAAATGATGCCATGGAAAGATCCCAATTTCTTTTGGGAATTAACTCCCACTTTCAAATCAAATACATCTCCATGGGCATCAATAACAAGATTTTACTTTTACTTAATAATGAAAAGTTAGATTAGCTTTGGACACAAACATGCAAAAAAATTAAGTTAAAAATGACGTCGAACTCCAAGTCAGTTCTCCCATAAATAGAGAACATCACCTTGGTAGAGAAAACCATTATTTCGCTAAGCTTTCTGTATTTTCCTTCCCATATGTCATTGTGCACGAAACATGCCTCGATACTCTACTACATCTCCTAGTTCCCCCTACAAATTCCTTATTCACTTGTTGTTTCTTTCCATATTACCTTTGATGTTGTAGGTCACTTATACCCAATAAGATTTCAAGGCCTGAGCATAAACCCATTGTTGGATTGAGAGTAGATCTTGTGCATAGAGATTTATCACTTTCCCACTCTTTCAACGGAATATTACATCAATTGAAGCGATTAAGCCAACAGTGCAATGCGGCCAAGGGAGGCTAGAAAAACTGCATTGGTCTATGGTTCTGAAGGCTGGTTAAGTCCCTCATTAAGTGTAGGAATCCAAGCTCCAATAAGTGCAGGAATTGGAGAATATATGATGAAGGTAGAAATTGGTAAGCCATATCTATCATATTATGGAATTCTAGACATAGGTAATGAATTGATATGGACACAGTGCATGCCCTGTGATGATTTCTCCAATCAACCCTATCCAATCTATGATCCTTCCTAGTCCTCCACTTCCATGACGGTCATATGCAAAAGTCCTCAGTGCCAGCAATGCCCTAACTCCTATTTCTCTACTGATGTGTGCCATTACTTATACGAGTATGCTGATTATTTCACCTCAAGGATCCTTTCATACGAGACGTTTACTTTTCATCAAAGTCAATTGACCAGATCATGTTTGGTTGTAGCCAAAAAAATGGAGGCCACTTTGCACAAGGAGGTGTAGGCTTTGGATTTCACAGATGTTGAAAATAACAACAAGAAATGATAAGAATAGAATCCAGAATATTCCAGTTTTAATTTGTCCTTGAATTTAAATTAAGAATTAATATTCAAACTTAGTTTCACTAGCTGCTTGAAAAATAATTAATTAATTCATCTTGAGTTATTTATTTTGAGAAATTCAGGCTAGAAGTCTTCATGAAGTCATGCAATAGTTATCCCTTAAATTAAGGAGATTATCCCTTAATTAAGGAGATAAGGATGAGTTTTATTTGATTTGTAATTAGTTAGCTCAGTAAACTGAGTTAAGTCTAGTTAGATTAGTTCCAAATGTTTCAAGGAATTGACTGCGAGTTCAATTAGTTATTGCATGCATGCATGAAACTAGTGTACTCCAGATAATTAAAGATTCTCTCATAAATAACTCATGCATGTCAATTTAGACAAAGACCCAGTTGATATTAAAGATAGGGACAATGTCCTATCAATTGGAGAAATTTTCCTATAAAGGAAAGTCATCCATGCAGAAGGAATAAGGTTCCTTGAGGATTGTGCAGCTTTATAGGGTGTGAGATCAGTGTGAGTGACCAGTGTTACACTTGCTAACAGTAGGATCACCCAAGAGAAGCAACACAAGGAAATATGAGGCTTGGAGGGAAGAGGAGAATTCTTGTGAGAAGCTTTCTTAGCATGTGAGCATCCAGGAGGATTGTACTGAGAGCTAGCTAGCTGTGAAAGCTAAAGCTTTGTGTAATATTGACATATTTCCACCTTGTATGATAATACAGATAGTGGGGTTTTTAGCTGAGGCTTTCCCCTTAGTATTCTTTTGTGTTTCAAGTGCATTGATTTTTCTTATGGTTATATGTGTTCAACTAGATCTTTCTCAATTTTATGCTTCTGCAAAACAAATCAATAATAGAAGTAGATTATAGTATTTTTCTTTGGTATATTTCGTTATCGGGTTAATCTACAGCCAAATTTTCTAAATAGATCTCAGAGGTAGATTTGTAGAGAATTTGCAAGAATTTCTACATGGTATCAGAGCTAGCTGATCCATAGAGAAATTTCTACATGGTATTAGAGCCAAGTTTATTGGAGCAAAGGTTATAAGAGCAGTGAACAATATACGAAGAAGAGCATTCGAAGTAAATCTCTCTCTCTCTCTCTCTCTCTCTCTCTCTCTCTCTCTCTCTCTCTCTCTCTCTCTCTCTCTCTCTCTTATATATATTATATATATATATATATAATATATATATATATATATATATATATATATATATATATAGATATATATATATATATATTGGCCACGATTTTTCAGAGCAGATCTAAAAAACTTTGTTCAAAATTTTCAAAACCAAATAGAAGATCTAGATTCCTTGCGGAAAAAGACCCAAATTAAAAAAAAAAAAATCGATTGAATCGGAGTTTGAATGACAGAGATATTACTGATTTCAAATTAGAACTTTTTCCAAAAAAATTCATGACGGTGAGACAAATGAAACAGATTGGTGTGCTAGCCAAGAACCTATATGCTCTTGAGGTTCAAGATGCATGCAAAGCCTTGAGGAGCAAGACAAAGGTTAGAGACTTTGTCGTTGAGAGGGAGAGTAAATTACCTCTCAACATGCAGTCCCAAAAGAAGTCTCAGACAATTGTGGAGGAGCCACAATTAGAGAAGTCTGCAGAGGGATCACATGCAACCATACCTCCAGGTGCAAAGTGGGGTGATGTGAAGTGATAGTCCCAAGAAGGCTGAACTTGGGTAGGGTCCATTGAGAGGTTTTATCTCATGGATCCTTGCTACGGGAGCCCAAAGTACATAGTCGCGGGAGGAATTAGTGGGATTGATGCAATCAGAGATCAAAGTGATAGAGGCTAGAGAAGTCAGATATTGAAGAGCACATAGAAGGATTGAAAACAGTGCAAAAATACAGAGTTAGCCAAAGCGCAAAGTTTTCAGTCGACAGGGGAAATAACAGTCAAAGACTTTGATGACACATGCATCATAAATTTTGGTGGGACTTTGAACATTTACATTTTTACTCCTAGTTATCAAACTAATAAATGTCACAAATAATGGTGTGCAATGGTAAGTATATTTAAGTACATCTCATTCCTATCCATGTTTTATGCAAATACTTTCTTAAATTATGGTGGGCACTAACTAATGGTAACTTGAGTATGAACTATTTTCAAAATTTTAATTTTGGTTTGTTTTAATATGAAGTTTAACAATGAAAAATCACTCCACAAATATATAGGATTCATGGTATAAATATTGATATTGCATAAAAAAAAATGGAAGAAAAAAACCTTCAAATTATTGTTCCAATCAAATGTTTTAAAAATATTTTTAACAATAATGTGTGTGTGTGTGTGTGTGTGTTAAACATTATAATTTGCATTGGTTAGGGACTAATAACCTATAATTAATTATGTATTCAATTAAAATATTCAATGGCTCAATATTTTAAAAGATAGTTAGGTTGTATCTTCAAATATATAGTTTATATGTGTGTAGATATGTAGAATATGCTATAAATAACTTAGAATATTATTCTTTAGTATATATAAATAGTTAGTTATGAAATGCTGATAGATGGAACCAACATAAAGAATAAATTTGCATTAAACTATTAAATAAATTATAATGAAATATGTAAAAGTATGTCATGGTAATTAATAGTTTAAAATAATTTAATGCTATCTTAATATATACATGTATGTATTTATTGAGACTACCCTAGATCCATCTTAACCCCGGATCTATCAAGTGCCGAGAGGGATCAAATATCTCGAGGTGCAAATCTATTTGTTGAGTGTAAAACTTGAGGAAATGTTTGCACCTTGAGATATTTGGTCCCTCTCGATGCTTAATAAATCTGGGGTTAAGATGGATCTAGGCTGGTATCAGTTGTGCATGGCCATATAAAATTTGTTGAACATCTAGTTATTCTTATCATTTCAAATATGTTAAATATGTATAAGATTAATTTGGTCAATTTAGTTTTAAATTTTCTTAGTTACCTCAGTTTGTTGAGATGAGAGAGATTGCTAGTAACTTGAATGCTGAAATAAAAATTTTGAATGCAAAGTGAGAATGTAACAATGTTGAATGATAGAAAATGTGAATAATAAGAATGTAATCAATTAAAAAAAATCTTCATTTCACTTCATTGTGATCAATCTCAAACTATTTTCTTCTACTGTTCTATTGTAGTGGCTACAAGAACCCTCCAAAATTTTTCCATAACTTTGTTTTGGAGCCTCCCTACCAACCATCCTAGCAATATGTCTTGCACTGTCAAGTACATAGGCTTCATCATTTTTCAGTGGCTTTCCAGCCTATGCATGTTGGTATGCTTAACTTCTTTCACAGGCTGCCACTCCAAACTTAAAATAGTTGTTGGCTAAGCAACTCCCTCAAAAAATTGTGTAATTATAGAGGGGAAGTAGCCTTCCCTCTAGAAATTGCACAAATATATTAGGCAGCTTGCTCGACTTAGAAATTGTGCAAGGTAGCTAGATATGCTTCCTTAAGAAAATTATACAATCTGACCCTGCAATACAGCTCAGCCCAAAATTTGTGCAATTCTAGGCATTATTCACATGCTCCTCCTAGAAATTGCACAATCCATCGAGGACATGCAACCCAACTCCTCCCATAAATTGCACAAATCCCTATCTCAGTAGAGCAAGCTGTTGCATGTGCCTTCAGGTTGACTGGTTCCACCCGAGACCCAACAAATTTGATTTGCATGCATGGTATTATTTTCCCCAAAACAAAAAATAGAAACATTCAAAAAGCATCCCTAGATTTTAGGGATATATTTTTAGCAGCCTCAAACTTATTTATTTGACACTTTACATCTCATTCTCCACATCTATCTTGGAGCCTTGACATCCCACATCACATCTATTTTTGGGTAAGTTTGCTTTACTTGTCTTTTACAACATTTTTGTCACTCTTTGTGTTTTTTGCTTGTGTGGGTGTTGTTTGCTTGATTTCTCTGTGCAGATTTTCTTTCAAATTCTCTACAAATCTACTTATGAGATATATGTATAAAATTTGACTGTAGATTAAATCGATAATGCCATATACCAAAACAAAACATTATAATCTACTTCTACTATCAAACTTGTGGAAGCTTAAAGATCGAGCTGAATAGAGATGAACACATATAACCATAAGAAGAAGAATCAATGCACATGAAACATGGAAAATACTTAGGGGAAAGCCTTAGCTAAAAACCCCACTATCTGTATTATCATACAAGGTGGGAATACATCAGAATTATACAAAGACTTAGCTCTCATAGCTAGCCAGCTCTTAGTACAATCCTCTTCGATGCTCACAGGAAAACCTAGCTTCTCACAAGCCTTCCTCTCTGCCCTCCAAGCTCATATTTCCTTACGCAGTTTCTCCTAGGTGATCCTCTTGTTACTAAGTTGAACACTAGTATCTCACACTGATCTTACACCCTGTAAAACCGCGCAATCCTCAAGGAACCTTCCCTTGATCGCATGGATGAGTTTCTTTTATATGAAAACACATGCAACTGATAGTAACCTGTCCTTGACATTTAGCTCAATTGGGTATTTCTCAGAATAGTCATGCATGAGTTTCTGATGAGAGAATCTTCACCTATCTGGAGTACACTGGTTGAGTGCATGCATGCATAAACTGATTGATAACTCACAATTAGTTCCTCAAACACTTTGGAAATAATTTAACTGGACTTAACTCAGTAAACTAAGTTAACTAATTACAACTAAAATATAACTCAACCTTATCTCCCTAATTAAGGGACAATCTCCTTAATTTAAGAGATAACTGTTGCATGACTGCACAAACACTTCTAACTTGAATTTCTCCAACTAATTAATCCATAATGAATTAATTAATTATTTCCAAGCAACTCGTGAGACTAAATTCAAATTTTAATTCACAATTTTAGTTCAAGGACAAACTAAAATTGGAATATCTGGATTCTATTTTTATCATTTCTTGTTGCTATTTTCAATAATCTAAATGCTTGTTGTTGTTTTCATGCATGTTAGCTTGTACAAGAGTCATTTCAGTTTTCATTTGCATCTCACTGTTGTTGCATGAATGACACTATTTTGCACAGAAAGACGTTGATCCCACGACTTGTTTTACACACATGCATTTTTTTCCATTTTTTGAATCTTGCATTCCATGTTTTCATGCATGATCATTTAATCTTGCCTACACTCAATTTTTCAATGCATTCATATCTCCATATGTGTTGAGTCGCCTGTCAGTGGGTCTAGGCAACCTTGGCCTAGACTTTGCCTTACCAGGACAACATTGTGAATTTATTAGAGGGAAGGCTCTACTTTCCTCCAAGAAAATGCACTAATCTGGCCAGACAGTGTCCTCCAAAATTGCTTTGTGCAATTCTCAAAGGCAGTGTTTGCTAGCCCAAAAAATTGCACAATGCATTTCCTAGGCCTCCAGGACTTGCCAACTGAAATTGTGCATTACGCGATCTCAGCACCTAACTGGTCCATCTGGATTGTGAATTATGCAATTCCGATAGTCAACCATCCTCCCGACGGTCCAGATTTCCTTTTATGTAGTTCCGGTAGTCAGTCTCCCCACCTACCGATGAAAATTGTGCAATCCTTGCCATCAATCTCCCAGGTATGTTGCATGTCAATCCTCAAGTTTGCTTTGTTTTTAACTGATAGATTTATTGCCATACATGTCTCCATGTCTCCATGTCTCCAGATATAGCAGGTGCTCATTCATATTTCAACAGTTCAGGATCAATTGCCTCCAAGATATTAGGGTCAAAGGCCACCAACAAAAGCACAACTAGAGATGTTGTTGAGCGAGTGTCTATGAGTTTTCCAATTTGCGAAGAGACGAAGTTGATCATTGACAAAGACATCAAACTGAAATGGTAGGAGATCAATGATGCATTCTCAGACACATTTGGGGAAGATCTTATAGACCAAAAAGTCTATGTAAACATTCACAAGTACAACTTTTACCGGATTTCATGCAGGTATCCCACATTTCCATGCACGAACATGATACATTGGATCATCTCGCACACTGATCCTAAGATGATGGTATTAAGCAGTGTCAGCGAGATAGAGATTTCTACCTTCAGGGCACAATACTATCATCATATCTACCATTTATTGAAGCCAGTGATCACCATGGAGACACCCTTCAACATACCTAGAGGCAATGCAAACTTCAAGGATATGTTGAAAAACTGGGTGAATGACCCAACCAAGTTTAGGATGACACTCAACTAGATTTCCAAGATGAAGATATTGCGGAAGGCCTATTAGTACTTGGTCATATTTTCATGTCACTTGTATGTCCAAGAGAGCATGGAGACCTTTCTACAAAGTTGGATGATCGTGTTGGACCAACTGGCCAGTGAAGGCAAAGCATGCAACTCATTTGACATGTTGGCTCACAGGTTGAAGCAACATGTAACACGAGCTCGGGAGCTGCCCAAAGGTTAGCCAAAAAAAATATACATGTCTACATACATCTTGGATGAAATCTATGGATGTTAGGAATTTTCGAGCTTGAAGTGGGCATGGACATTAGCGAAAACCTCTATAAAACTTATTGCAGACTGTTTTCCGAATGCAACTTTCGCGGAGTCATCACATAGTTGTCAAACCATTTTTTCACCCTGGTTTCAAAGAAAATATTTGAGTAGGATCCACCTTGCATGTCGAAGGTAGCAACTGAGGCATTGTTTGACATTGCGGACTGGTATGCCTCACCTTTCGGCACCTTCATACGGATGTATAGCACAGAGAAACCTTTGCATGTTTTTCCAAAGTTTGCCATGGACAAGCTCATCATGCAAGAAGTGTTGTACCACATCTCAATAGGAATGTCAGCTAGACTACAGTGGAAGAAGAAGATACCCTGGCCCACTCTTTCGTTGTGGATTGGGTTGTACAAGATATGGAATCTCAAGCATGTGGATGCTAAGACAGAGGAGTTCAAAAAATTTACTATTGGCACCAGAAGCTTCAATTTGTATGACCCGCATTTCTTTGTGAAGGATCACTGCACGAGAGTGCAATTTCATTGGATCCATGGGGTGTGTCACTGGGCTAACAAAGACCCATGGAGATATTGTCAAAGCTTCTTTAGGCCCAATGAATCAGTTAACATCGCTATGGAATGGTTCGCGAAGCAACATCTAGGAGAGTAGCAGCAATAGAGGGTAACATACTTGTGTGTGACAAAGGCAAGAGAAAGATTGTTGAAAGTGTAGAAGAAGAACAAAGTTCAAAGTTCAAAGAAGACCCACTTTTGGGGAAATAAACTTTGAAAATATAGGACCAAAGGTGAAAACGCAATGAGAGGAACGTGTAAAGGGAAAGACATAAACAGAGGATGGACAAAATAGTGAAGTAGCTAAGAGTTGAAGGAGAAACTCTAGAAAGAACAAGATATGCACGAATAGGAGATGGAAGCACAACAGGGACACACATAGCAGGGGGCGCAACATGCACAGATTGATGAAACTATGCCCATACAGGTAGTAGACTCATTCGAGTAGCTGGCACAAAGAAGATAGGGTGAGCAGTCTTACGAGTAGGACTTTGCTCAAGAGATTCAATGAGTACTTGAGCAGATGGATACAGAGATGAAGTAGCCAGTGTTAAAGCAAGACATTGACCTCATGACTTACCATCAAGACACTGACTCACTGAATTCATCGTATCCAAAAGAAGAGAAAGTCTTGAGCGACCAAGGAGATACTCAGATCCTCGGAGACAATTCTAAAGAAGATATGCACACCATATCATTTGACGAGTCACAACATAGAGTTGTACAATCGCGCAGAGTGTCTACTCTAGATGCCCACACATCTCTTGCATATTTTGAGGAACGAGTAGCCATATCTGATGTGCGCAAGCATCCAACAACATTAGCTGATGCTACCAGAATATATGTCGAAGCCACTAGCTTGAGTCTTTTCTTCTTGATAGCAAAGAACGAGCAAATGGATTAGGAGTTACAGTCAACCAAGCAGGGAGGAGAAATGGTTATGCGAGTGTTGTATTCTAGATTTGGCATTGTGCATAAGGAAATTTTCCATCTCAACAATTTGCAACAGTGTTGTGCTAGGAGAGCACGTATCTTTTCAAACTTGCATACTGTTGTCGACCGCATGAAAACATGGACAATGAGATACAAGGGATCCCCCTTGCACTTGTCCAATATGATGAAGCCCGTGGCAATTGAGTTGAAGGCATGCATCCGAAGTCATATCCAGAACTATGAGGAACTCCGACAGCTCATCACTAGTTTGCAAGCTTCCCATGCATGGTTGTTTAGAAGCATGGATGTTTTTGTGTGCGCACATGTGATCCCATCTATTGGAACACTCACCCTGGTAAAGATAAAGGTTCAAGTTTGACAGGAGCTGGACTTGTACTTTAATGAGTTGATGCACATAGCCACCAACATAGACTTGGCGATCAATGCAAATAGTGTGCATCAGTATGTCGTTAGTCTGTCGACATTCAAGACAATGATACACATGTTATTAGACGAGTTGTACAGAGGAGCCAAAGCAGTGTACCTAGATGTAACAGAGGCAAGCATTTGGCTCCCGGAAGATGTCACCACAAAGTACATGGACACCATCGCGCACTACCAAGATTGGCAGTAGCTCGCCACTATCAACCATTGTGAGGATGTCGAAGAGTTGGTGTTCCCACAATTGTCTGAGCCATAGTGAGTCTTCCATGGCTTGCTCGAGCCTATTTTGTCTCACATGGGTACATGTGAAGATTGTATGTAACATATTGTAAAGTGGAAATTCAAGTGTCGATAGTTGAGTGTAAAAACGAAAGAGTAGTTGAAGATTCATGAGGGTATGTGGACAGTCAAAAAGGGGAAGGTCAAGCGTCACCCCACCCTTTGCTATTTATAATACCTCATAACTCATTACAAAGGATTTTGGTTAGCCAAGCTTTCGATAGGACTATCTTAGAGAAAGTTTGGAAAGTATAATGACCCTTGGCTTCTCCATAGTGCAGAGATAGTACATCTCTTTGGAGGAGTAGACGAAAATGACTATAATGTTCCATTATCAGGACTAGTGGTTTGTTATGGTTGTACTGTATGATTGGAACTTTCAATTCTTAATATAAAAGATCCAACACATTTCATGCATATGTTGTTATTGTATTTCAGTTAACTTGGTTACTCCAATGATATATGTATCTGTTTTCTTACTTATGTATGCATAGACTCTTTCTGTATATGTATGTATGAATCTTACTGAGATGTGTTGTTGGTTTAACCATCAATTTGGATTGTTGGTTCACCTTCCTTCTAGTTTGTGATGCATCTTTTCTCATGTGTTCCCTTCCAAGCTACATGTTTACACAGGTTTCCAGGGGGTGCACTCATTCCACCTTCCATATGTTAGAACCATTCATGCACCTTCCTTGGTTTGCTATGCATGTCACACCCTTGCTACCAACAATGACATCTTAATTGCCTTTGTGTGCAACCGCAGTCAAGGTGATACCATACGACCTACTGTTGAGACTCTCACACCAAATGGTCTAAGGTATAGTTGGGACTTCTTACTTGGAAGAACCCCTAACATGTTGGCGGGTCCAACATTGTCAACATTTCTCGCACTAGAAGGAGGTCCAAATGACAAGTTGTGTCATCTCATCCTGTTTTGAATATTCGCACATCTATCATGGATATTGTCACACTCATCCCTTTGTGATGTTTTTTGCATGCCAAACCTATCAACATCACAAGGGGGTTTTCTGATACATTTTCTAAATTCACATATGATGGTGAAGGAAAAGTGGCCTAGCCTACGTACTTGCAAGACTTCTTTGCAATTCTTGATAATGTAAATGAACACTTTGATGAAGAGGCCAACCTATTGCTTGCATACAAACTTCATGAATCCCCTCAATGGTGGTGTTGGATTCTCCCTCCTGGAAACGTGCACTCACTTGGGTAGTTTTGTGATCTCATTGAATCTACTGTCCATCATTTTGATCCAGAACCTCTAGACCAAAAAATATTACAACAATGGAAGACCCTATTGATGGGCCTCTAAATTAGACATAAATTATGGCACATGCCTCTAAATTAAACATAAATTAAGGCCCACATAACCATCCTTCAAGAAACCTAAGGAACCTCCCCCCTATCTTTTTCTGGGGATTGTGGCTTGCTAGGAATAAAAGCTTATTTCAAGACCAGGTTATATCCACAACATTAGTTGCAACAAACTGTGCGGCCATTTACTCCTCCATTCCACCTCCTGAGACAAAAAATGCTCAAAATCGTGATATTCCCTTAATTATAAAGGAAGGCTCTCGTTGGGCTTTCTTCGATGGGGCATCTCAACAAAACAGGGCAGGTGCTGGTATTTGTATTCATTTAAACCATGAACATTCCTTAAGAGCTTCTGTGGGACTGGGTCAGGGATCAAACAACTATGCCGAACTGTCTGCATTACGTCTCCTCATGTGCTGGTCATTACAAAGGAACATTTCGTCAATTCAAATTTTTGGAGACTCCATGAATGTTGTCAAATGGGTTAATGGAAATGCTATGTGCCATAACCAGATTTTGAAGACTATTTTAGAAGATATTGTGTCTTTAAAATCTCGCTTTTATAATTTTTCTATATGCCATATTTTCAGGGACAAAAACACAACAACAAACCAGCTTTCTAAAGTTGGCCTACAACAAGCTTTGGGTAGCTGGTCCATAGAAGAATCAAGACAGGGGCAGATATTCTCCACGCAGCAGCCTCCTTTTTCTCCTCCTTCATAACGGTGCTCTTCATGGTCTTTTTTCCACATCTTTTTACAGCTTTCAGGGTCGTGGATGTTCCTCGGCATCTTCCTCTTTTTGGTCGCAATGCTTTTCATCTATATTCCTGTTTCATCCTTCTTGTTATCAGTCTCAGGATGGTCGAATATATGTTTTCCTCCTTTCAGGATGTTGAAGTTAATATTTATTTTCGACTGTCTTTTTATGTCAGCATTTATAGTCTTTTTTGTATGAGGTTGTTTATCCTTCCTCGAAGGAGGCCTCCGTAGCACTATATTGTACATGTATATTTTTAAGTTTGGGTCTTCACGATCCAAAAAACAGTTCATATGCTCTCCCTGCGGCAGATCAGGTCGATGGTCCACATCTCAAAGTTTATCTTTGGTCTGGTTTTCTATGGGACTTCTTCATATTTCCACCTTCCTATTTAGGGAAGTGTCTTTCAGCAATTTTCCGCTTTCAGGTGGATTGTCGGTGATTATCTGTAAAATGTAAAACTTTTTATATCCTTAATAAAAAATTTTCACTTTTTTTTCTCTGGAAAAACCATCCTTCAACATATTAAACCTCTTTTTTTGCATTAGATAATGAATTTTTAACTTTAGTATGTTCATTAGGAAGGTTTATGAATAATTGCATATTTGTGCCTAATATTATTTATTTTTGTGGAATATTATGAGAATATTGGGTAGATTATGAAGATTTGGAGGAGGATATAATTTAGGGACTTGCTCCCTACTATAGGAGGATCAATATTAAATAATAAATCAATAAGATATTATGGAATTATGGCACAGATTGTGGAACTCCAATGATTGAGAAAATATAGGAATGTGTTCCCTGCCATTTAATGCAGATTCCTAGTATTGGGAACTAGATCCCCTAATCAAGGGGCTTTGCTGGGGGAATATTCCTCCTTTCATGGGGAATGATTCCTAATCATTTCATATAAGTAACAAGTCAAATTTTCCTCTGGGAAAGGGGGAATTTTTATTAGTATTACTATGGAGAGAACTCATATTTTTGCATCTCCACTATCATTTCTTGTAGGGATGTAATTATATTGATGGAAATAATGAAGATTGGTGTCATGTTCAACCTCTAAGTAATTGTCTCCTCAATAGGACTATGATTTTCCTTGGGCTTGGCCATCCTAGGAGCCGCAAAGCCCTTTCGTATCATTTGTTTTTATTCTTTTCGCTTCTTATTCACATGCATCTCTTGTTCTTGTTTCTTTCTATTTCTGCATTTAGTATTAATTATTTCTTGTTGTAGGATTGGGTTAAATGGTTGATGTAAGTTCTTTTGCAGGATCAAAAGCATCATTTCATCCTTGTAAAATCTTTGGAAGGTCATAGTAATCATTAAGCTACTTGGATTACTTTTCTATTCACAAATCTACATTTTTGGAATTCCTTTGTGGAAAAGAACAATAATTTTTTGCTATTTTTTAGAGCATTCTAATGAGATTCAATCGAGTTGGTTCCACTTGAATTAGATCAAAAAATCATTTTATTTAACAAAAAAAACACACCATTTCATTTTCACTTGATTAGGTTAGGCATTTGATAGATTTACTAGCTCACTAGTTCTTGAATTTCTAGATTTTAGACTAGTAATCTTCCGTTATTTAATATATCTTCTCCATGTATAGATGAATTTGTCGATAGATGCAAAAAATAATGTGTAATGTTTCAAGAGCTTCTACATCATAGGGAGACCTCATCTCACTTTCCTCATCCACCCATGTCACCAAAATATGCTAAAATCTCAATTTGAATTCTCGTTTTATAAGCAAAAAATGTCATTTCCCTTGAGAAAATATACCCATCTTGAAGACATTGCTTGATTTCTGGGTAGTGTAGAGCACCTCCATGCCCTATTCTTCCATTATCCACCTTTCCCAAGATCCATTCCACCTTCTAGACCACCTCCTAATCTTTTGGTCTGTTCTTGTAATAAAACAGGGGATCCTGTAGGAACTAATACATCTTGTAGACATCCTGCAGGAAATCTTGTAGCGGCCTATTTTGAGACTGAGTTGAGAAAAATCATCTTTGAATCTGGGATTAGGCCCTTAATTGACCTCCATGCCATCACAACTATTGTACCCCTCTTCCTCCACACCTGTCTCCCCTACCAAAAAGCAAGGAAAGATTAGCATTTGCATTTATAAAATGAAAAGATGAAGAAAAATAGTTCTTTTTATTTCTTAATTAGCACATGCATGCAGTAGTTAATACCCCCTAAATCAGATTCCATGCTCAATTAGTTTAAATCATCACATGTGATAAATAGGGTTAGGTCAGGTTTATTTTACAATTAGTTCCTGATATTTATGCAATTAGAATATGTTTCTTTCCTTGTACTTTATTTCTTGCAATAGGTTGGGGTTTCCATTTTGAGCAGTTCATTTTCTGCAATTAGTTTAGGATTTGATTTTAGTACATGCACTCCATTACACCATGACAGTAAAGGAAGGATACATTGTGTGATACACATATAGTGTCAATACCTCTTAATTTTGTACAAACCCCATGTTGATAATTAAATTCGATAGCCTTCGGAGTTGCAACATTCTTGTTGCAATACTGAGGCTCATCACCAACAAGAATTGCCTATGGAATTTTTGGACTGCTTCCACGTATTATAGTTTCAAGTTCTGAAAAGTCAGATGAAATTCTAGTATATCATGGAATGATTTGAATATTGTCTTACCAAATATGTCAATCCTAAAAAGAAGTTCAAACTCAAGACCTGCTCATCGTACTTCAATGATGGAGCTATGCAACCACATATAGACATAGTTGTTGTCACAAGTGACTGTCCATCATCCCCTCATAAAAAATATCCACCATTGCAGAGTGATGGGGGTGAACATGCACACACATCCATTCAACTATCACATCCTCCCAAGATCACTTCTCTCAATTTTCGTGCATATTTGGTTACAAAACCCATGCGTTGTCACTTACATGTCTTACCTCAACCTCCATCCTCCAGATTGCATTGCCTTTTTTTCTTCCATTCCAAACTCTATACTTGTTTTGAATGAGGATCAAGCTATCGATGGAGTTCATGTTGCACAACCAACCTGCATTGTCATTCATGGAGACTATGACTAGGAGCCTGAGCATCATCCTGTGATGAAGGATGATTCCATTATGTCTACGCCTCATCCTTTTTTTCCTAACATCTTTGGTGATTTTTTCATCCATGATTTCACATGTGTATCTCGATCTACGGATGCACCCATGTTTGATCATTTGCAGAACACACCGGATGTTATTCCATCATCCGACAATGGAGATGACAAATCATTGTTTGAAAATCCACTTGATTTTTCATCTACCTTTTTCAGAAACATAGAGGGTGAATTTTTCCAGTTCTCATCTACCCCTATGTTTGATTCATCAGATCATGAGGATGCTGATGAAATCCTTGATTTTGTTGATCATAGGTGTCGTGATCTATTTATCCCCGTATTCAATCACAATGATGATTCTATCATAGTTTATTTTTCGAAGCCACCTATTTATGATGATCTATTTGTCGATGAATTTGAAACTCCACAGACTATCAAGGCACTTTAGCCTAAGCTGATGGATATATCAGGCCCTCACTATTGTTAGGTTGGTTTCACTTCCGATTAGGAAATTGTTGAAACACCCAAGGCTCCTCATC
Organism: Pinus taeda; assembly: GCA_000404065.3. Taxonomy (NCBI): domain Eukaryota; kingdom Viridiplantae; phylum Streptophyta; class Pinopsida; order Pinales; family Pinaceae; genus Pinus; species Pinus taeda. The sequence continues at coordinate 239,970 of APFE031425450.1, forward strand.
ACTCATCTATATGCATTGAAGACCAATCTCACACACAGATTATGCTTCCTCCCCTTGAGCTACACAATCCCATTGCTCATGCGTTAGAGGAATCTTATATAGAAAGCACACATGTGTGACACAAGTTGTCTTTGTTTCTCTAATTTGCTTTCATGTTACAGTCAAGAGTATGTGCATGTTAAACAACTGCACATAGTGTTGCACAACATCATGGTAAGTCCATGGATTGCGTGTCATGCACTTGCACTCACTTATGTTTTGTGGAAACATTTAAACTTAGAGTGTGTCTATCTTCATTGTTATATATTTCATGTTTATTGGTTCGCGGAACTATGTTGTTCGCGAACCATGCCTTCACCAACAGGGTTATACCAATGCGTCAATGGATGCATTGGAAGTATCACTTCATGTGAGTAGACCCATGCAATGTTAGCTTAGGAGTAGAAGTAGTATTTTCTTTTGGTTTGTTTGATTGCATGCATGTTTTCTTCTTACTTTATTCATTTGCTTGTTTTCTTGTTTTTTTGCTTACTCACTTTTCTTATGCATTTACTTCTTCTTTTGCTTTGTTTTCTTCAAGTTTACGTTCATAGGTTAGTTTCACATGGAACTGTGTGCTACTCTTGAAACAAGGTGAGTAAAATACAAGAGGACTTGTGAAGTTATTAATACTTGGTTATTTGTTGTCCTACCTCTGCATGAAGAACTTTTTGTCTTCAATCCATGATACATCAATGAAAAATGTGTACTGTTTGAAGTGAACCTTGGTGAAAACACAATGCTTGCGCACTAACTAGTGTCAAATACTCTAGTCAGTTTTTTTGGGTTAATCCTTGTTAGCTTAGTCAAGTAGAGTAAGGTGAGGGGGGAACCTTAAAAAGTACATTAGAGGTATATATAAACTACTTCTCTAAAGGAACAACCTCTTCTACTCTCAATAATTTGGAATCCCTCTTTCACCTCTAAAATGAATAAGTGTGATGCAAAGTTATAAAAATGAAAAACGAAGAAAATGAAAACGTGAAAAATTTTGAAAAAATGAAAATTGAATATGGAAAAAGAAGTGGAAGGCTTCCTACGCAAAGTGGTGATGTGAGTAACTCCATTGGGGTATTGACAAGACTCGCTGGTAGTGAAGCAATGCTTATTTTCCTACGTGACTCTGCTGGGGTACTGTCCATGCCTATTGGCAGCGAAGCAACACTAGAGATGAAACTAAAACTCTAACGACCATATGACTTTTGCACAAATATAACACTCATCCTGATTGAAACAATTGCCCTGGCTTGGATTGGAAGGTGTGATGACCAACCAAGAGCTTGGCAGATGCTACATTCTATAATCAAGCAAGTGTGGACATTATATAACAGAGAATTGAACAATACTTCTGGATGTGTTAGACTTTATTTTCACAAATAAGGTCCCTTCAAAGAGATGCAGTTCTACCAATGTGTTGCCAAGTGGTATAGCGGCTATAATCACCCTCCAAAAGTTTCCTTAGCTTTATTTTGGAGCCTCCCTACCAACCAACCTAGAAGCATGTCTTGCATTATCAAGTACATATGCTTCATTGGTTTTTCAGTGGCTTTAGCCTATGCATGTCAGTTTGCTTCACTTCTTTCACGCGCTGCCATTCCACACTTAAGATAGTTTCTAGGTGAGTAACTCCCTCAAAAAGTTGTGCAATTCTGGAGTGGAAACAACCTTCCCCACATAAATTGTGTAAATCTATTGGGCAACCTGCTAGGCCCAAAAATTGTGCAAGGTAGTCAGACAATATTCCTTGAGAAAATTGCCAATCTGGCCCAGTACTTCATCTCAACCCAGAGCAACTCTTTCATCTGACCCTCTTAGTCACTCAAAAAATTTGAGCCACCCTGCTTCTCCAAAGATTTGACAAGATTGTGGGAAATTCTCTAAATCCTTTATGGAATTTGGCTCATGTCTTACCACTGCTCCACCCATACTTCACTATTACAGTTGATCCTTACTGCGCTTTTGTCTGCTCACTCTCACAATTCTTGATAAATCTATGCAATTAGGATGTGAAGCCTCATTGGGTTGGATATCATGGTAGTAATAAAGGGTTTCAAATAAGGAAATCATGCAATGTGGGTTGTCATTTCGTTATTAATCCAAAGGTGTGGAAGTATGGCTCAAGTAAGGTTCGCACTTGATGAAATGATTTCTCATAAAAAGGTGATAATGATTATAAGATTTTCCACTCCAAAACAAATTATATTATGAATCACAAAATGATTAAACCCTCAGGACTTAAATGTAAATGCCATCCTCAACTGTCAAAATATAATGACATATTAATTTCCATAAAAACTATGTAAAGTAAAAGGAATATACCTTTTTGAACGGCTGACCAGTGGGTGATGTAATTGACACTGACGACGACCACTGGTGACAAGGATTATTAAGGCGGACAGTTGTAACCAGTTCCCTGCTGTAATCATCTCCCACTAGATAGGTTGTCACAGATATAACAAAAAATGTATTTCCTTGTGATAGCTAAATATTTATAGAAATTTTTTTATTACAATAAGATATGCACTAGATTGCTAAAAATGATACAATAAAATGAATAAAACTTGACTTGTAACAACATAATATATATGTGTAAAAACATGACGTTACAAAACTTATTAAAAAGAGAAATATGTACCAGCTGCCACAAAGTAGTTTTTAGCTAATACAATTATCTACCTTCACCCCATAAGAGGTTTTCATAGGAAGATTTATTATTATTATTTTATCTTTTATATTTTTTTCCTTTTTAGTTATTTTTTTATTTTTAATTTATATAATTTTTTGGTGTGTCATCTTCCAACAAAATTTTGTTTTCAGCTGCTACACTTATTGGATTTTAAGAATTTGATAGCATAAGAGAATTTTCCTCTACTTCCATAACTTGGAGATAAGGTCCTCTGACAATGTTAACAAATTAATCCTTCGAGGTAGGTTTATGGTATAACTGAAAATGTTGCCCATGGGAAAATAATGACACCTTCAAATTTGATATGGTAACTAATTTTACAGTCCCACTGTCAAAGGCTCTATCTACCTCATTAGGACCTAGCCACCTATTGCAGAGTTTCCCTTTGAACTCTTTCAATTGTGAATCATAAAATAGAGCCTAAACACTGTTGGACTTAGATTTTGACTACCTTTTTATAGTGTTTCTAAGGCTTTGTCCCCATTTAAGACTCCTTTTTCCTTTCTAATCACCATCCTTTTTTATCCAGTGCCTCATTTTGACTAAAAAAAGGCGATTTGGACTCTAAGGTATGCAAATAACTCAAATGTGTCATTTATATTTATCCTTAAACAATTTGATGTTGAATGCTACCTAAATAACTAATATACGACTTTAAAATGTACTAATCAAATTTCCTGCAGATCAACTATCTTTGGGCACATCTGTGATTTCCTGTAGAAGACCAGGGATTTACTGCAGCAACATTGATTTCATGCAGCGACGCCAATTTCTTGTAGAATGCTAATTTCCCACAATAGCTTCCTTGCATTAGGTGGTTTTCTTATAGATGCTATGAAGGTTAGAGATGTTCTAATCATTCTCAGGAGAAATGGGAACATGGGTTTTGTTTGAAAACCCATCCACATGGATTCTATCCTAACAAATGTTCCAAATTTAGTTTTCCTAACTGCCCAGGTTTGGTTTCAATCATTTATGTTGAACTAGGGAAAGTGGCTCATGATCAGCAGTTGGTTTTGATCCATGCCTCTAGTCATGGATCAAACCAACTATCTCCATACACTATATTTCCTTATTTTTAGCAATAATTGTAATGTTTACTTAATTGGGCAAAGTCACTTGTCTGTAAGTTGTATAAAAAAAAATTATTCAATTTCTATAGGTGCAGAGAGACATACATCAGAATTTTGTATTGTTCTGTAATCATATTTATTTTCATATTAATGCAAGTAATGTTATGCTAATCTTGTTGTAAAGTTATTTATTAATCAAGGGGTTGTGAGTGAGGGAGGGCCCCCTTAACTCACAACTCCAGTAGCTAGTGTTTGTTAATTTATTTGATTTTCTGTATTAGAAATAGATCTGTACGTAGTTCCATTCTTATTCCTTGTTTTTACAACAACACATGAATCTAATGGTTAATGGTTGAGTTTATTGGATGAATGATTTAAATTTTATTAAAGGATAGATCTAGGTATGCATCTTGTTCTTAGATTTACATTGTCAAATTGATATTGAATGGTTGGGAATGGGTGTGATATAATTGTTTTTGTTTATCTTCAATCTTTTCTAGATTTGCATAAGAAATATTAAGTGTTGTAGAGAGATGAATTATCTATTCCGTAGCCCTTGTTGCTAATTGCAGATGGAGAGAAGAAGGATTTAGGATTGTGTGTGGATTTCATACACTAAAAGTGTCAACTTGCATATATTTTGGATTGTGCTTCACAAGGTTATGATTACCCCTGATTGAGAATTTATGTTTGTCAAATTATAAGTTTATAATTTGCCCCAACATTTTGGCTCCGTTATGGAGGACGTGCTAAGGGATGATACTGAAATTGTTTTAGTGTGACTTCTTTCTGTCTAAGTTTTTTAGGACAAGGGAAGTTGAAGTGGTAAAACATGGGTAAGGCCTACGACCTACGAAGATCAAAATTCACCAAAGCTACCTCCTGATTGTTTGGTAAGTAGAAGTTCTAAAATTTGTTTATATAATGTATGAATAGGGGCCAATATACTAGAACCAAATTTTCAAATATTTCTATTGGTGGTGTGAGAACCTCTTTGTCCACTAATAAACTGGCAGGGAAAAATAAGTCTATAAAGAACAAAGCAAAGGAAACAAGGGAATCTAAACTGAGGACTGACAGTTATGAACAAGGATCGATAATTGATACTAAGTAGATCAATACCCCCACAACAAAGAAGGATCCTTCTGTTATAGAATATTTTATTGTTTCTCATCAAGAATATCCTCTTACTATAGGGACATAATATTTGTTTAGTGGTTATCCTGGAGAGGAATTCCTCTTCCATCCTATTCAAGAAATAGAGTTCCAGACAATTGAATCTGAAGGATTTGTAGCTCACCAGGGTCCCACCCCCTTCCGGTTCAATATGGCTCATCTAGAGGGTACTCGTACCACAAATGGGAAATATCATGAGAAGGAAGAGGAACTAGTTACATTCGAATTTCCTATCAAATATTTTGTTGGAGCCAGTCAAATGAAAAACATTCCTCCCTCTGCTTTGCTTAATTTTTGTGGTACCTCTGCTGAAGATCCTGATGCCTTCTTATTTGAGTTTGATGTATTATGAAAGATCTATGATTATTATTCAAATTCTCAAAAGTTGAAGTAGTTTCCTACCACATTAAAATATGCAGCCCTCAAGTGGTTTATGGGATTGAGTGCAAACTACATTTCAACATGGGATGACATGAAGAAGGTATTCTTGAGAAAGTATCAAGATTACTATAAAACCAGGGACATTAGAGAAGAAATATTTGGCATGACCCAAAAGGTGGAGGAAAGCCTAAAGGACTTCTTGGAAAGATTCCAGTACGATTTGTAAACATCCAAGATAAACAATATGAACAAACAAACCTTCAGGACAATTTTTCTAAGGTCCATAAGACTGGAGTCTCTTGAGGTTTTGAAAATGATGGGAGTAGGTGATGTATCGAAATTGAGTTATGATGATGTGTATGAGTTATGTCAATGGTATTCAAGGGGAAATTCTAAGGTTGGGAGATGATCAAGAGATACTTCTTCTAGATTCATTAAACCAATTGCAGGGGCCGGGGTAACCAGAGATGAAATGGGTAATTTATTTGAAAATATTAAAACTGACATTCTTAGCACTTTGTCTTTACAATTGGATGCTTTGCAGGCTAAGAAGAAACATGAGGAAGTGGAAAAGGACCTAGTTGTGTTCTTCTCCAAATGTAGGAAGAAACATCCCTTGAGGGAGTGTCCTACACCAGCATAGAGGTATGTCAAATCTGTGAAGTTGATCATTCTACTGATAAATTTCCTTCTCTTCTAGAGATTAAAGAAGCATAATTAGCAGATCAAGAATTTTTCAATGCACTTTATCCAATGACACCTCCAAAGCCATGGATCATGTCCTACAAGTATGGCACAACAACATTTTCAATTTCCTTATACCTAGAATCAAATGTGGAATTTTCTAATAACCTAGCACCCCTGGCCTCCACAACAACCTTGGCAGGGAAACTTTCCTTACCCTGTTGCACAAAATTATCCCCCTGGAAATTTTTTTTGACCATAAACCATACCACAACAAGTGGCTTAGCCAGAACTACAACTTCAGTTGCCTGCCCCACCAACTCAACCAAGTCCCACACAACTTCCTTCCCAACCAGTATCCAATCCCAACAATAAAGATGTCCAACCTACTCACAATGATGGAGCAACTACTTATCCCACTTGTCTTACCTATTGTATCACACCTCAACCTCTGTAAGAAATTTTTGTACCTTTGCTGCAGGAATTTCCTGTGCTTCTGCAGGAAATTAAACTTAGGTAAGGAAGAGTGGTGACCCAACCAGAAAAAATTGAAGATATTATAGAGGAAGAAGCCCCTGATACACCTGAAATAGAAAATATACAAGAAACAACAGAGCAAAACATTCCAAGGTCAAAAAAACCTTCCTCATCTCAAATTGTCCAGCCTCCTTTTCCAAAGAGGCTGGAGGTGAAAGAAGTAATGAAACAACCCAAGTTTGATCTAGTATCTGAATTAATAAATTTACGCATCAAGATTCCCTTACTACAAGAAATTAGGGACATCCCAATTTAAGCTAAAACATGTACGGAACTATGGACCAAAATTCCAGGGAGATAAAGGAAAGAACCCTCTACAATTCAAGTAGGTGGAAAACTTGCAAGCCTTATGTCTATCAGATTTACCATTGAAAAGGATGCAGACCCTAGAATCCCTATGGTTACCACCTTCATCAATGGATATCTAATAAGAAATAATTTAATTGATTTAGGTGTAGCCATTAATCTAATGACAATGGAAACATTATCCCATATAGGATCCTTTGACTTACTTCCTACCCCTATTGTGTTATAATTAGTGGACAGATCTCAGCTCAAGCCAGAAGGTGTATTGGAAGACATCGTCATTTCATTAGATTCCTTGGAATATGCTACACAGTTTTATGTTCTTGAGCCTAAAAATAGTTTGGGAGACCACCCTATGATCTTGAGGAGACTTTGGTTGGCCATAATAGATGCCTTCATTGTGTGTAGGCCAAGAAACACGACCATCACCCATGGGGCTGGAACTAAACACATCAATATATATCCCCCTTCTAAACCCCTCCTAAAATCAGAAGATACTCATTGGATTGATGAATAACATAATTAAGAAATTATCCATCTAGTTTTGACAATATCCCAAGATATGAGCCTTAACGAGAACACTGAGGAAATTTTAATTAATTGCTATATTTCAAATCTTGATTTTTCTCTGCATTCAGAGGAATAGTGAAGTCATGAGACAAATGTCATTGTTGATTTGCTAGAGAAAAGTTTCCAAGATCATAATACAACAGTTGAATTAAATTCAACCCTTCTATATATATTTCCTACATGTTCAGTGACTGAATGTGGAAGCAAGGTAATCAAAATATTTCCCAGAAAAGCTTAAAATATCAATATTGCCTTAAATCATGAACAAGAAAATCAATTATGTCAAACATTGAAAGACTTTTCAAATACATTTACTTGGGAATATATGGATATTAGGGGTATTCACCCGATCACCTGCACTAATCATATTTATATAGAAGGAAATGCCAAGCCTATAAGGCAACCATAAAGGAGGATGAATCGTGCTTTGAGAGAAAAAGTAAAATATGAACTTCAGAAGCTATTAAACATAGGATTCATTTATCCTATTTTAGACATCCAGTGGGTATCTCCATTGGTTATCATCCTTAAGGAGAATGTGAAATAGTGAGTGTGTGTAGACTATAGGGAACTAAATAAAGCTAGATTAAAAGACCATTTTCCCTTGCTTTTTATTATAGATCAAATGCTCAACACCTTAGGAGTAAAGAGGTAATTTTCTTTCTGAGATGGGTTCAGCAGGTATAACCAGATCAGGATATCTTCAGAGGACCAGGATAAACAACATTCACATGTCCATGGGGTACTTACACATATAAGGTATTGCCATTTGGTCTATGCAACACACCAGCCACATTTCGAAGGGCGATACTTGGTATTTTCTCTGATCTTTTACATGATTGCATAGAAGTTTACATGGATTATTTTATGGTAATGGTTGATACTTTTGAAGAAGCTTTATTTAATCTTAAAATACTTTTATAAAGATGTAAAGAAACTAATCTTTCATTAAGTAATGAAAAATGTTTTCGGATCATAATTGAAGGGATTATTTTGGGTCATCATGTTTCTACTGTAGGAATTAAAGTTGATCCAGAAAATATCAAAGTGATTGTGAAGATGCCTCCACCAACTAGCCAAATGGGAGTCAGAAGTTTCTTGGACATGCAGGCTACTACATAAGGTTTATTGAAAATTTTACTAAGGTAGCCTCGCCGCAATTTAAATTATCAACAAAAGACTATAAATTTTGTTGGAATGATGAATGTAAAACTGCATTTGACACACTCAAGGATAAGATTTCTTCAACACCTGTCCTAAGAGGACCAGATTGGAAATTTTAGTTTCATATTTCCACGAATGCCTTTGATTCAGCTATAGGGTATTGGGCCAAAAGGAAAACCTCGTAACCTATGTTATTTATTGTGTTAGTAAAAATTTGACTCTTACTGAATTAAATTATACTGTAGCTGAGAAATAATTCCTTGTTGTGGTTTATGCTAGTAATGAGTGTAGACATTACATCACTGTATATGAAGTTTTTTTACATACTTATCATTTTTCTATTTGGTATCTCATGAATGAACAAGTTACTAATGATAGAATTAATATATGGATTTTGTTGCTATAGGAATTTGACATCACAATATTGGATAGGCTGGGAAAACAAACTCAGGTAGTTGATTTCCTTTCTGTGCTCAATCCTGAAGGTGCGAATGTTACTGTTAATGATAACTTCCAAGATGAGAACTTGTTTTCCATTTCTTCCAAATCACCTTGGTTTGAAAATATGGCTAATTATCATGCTAGAGGGAAGTTACCACCTTACTTTTCATCTAATTAGAAAATGAAAATAATTATAAAAAGTGTTCCTTACTCTTGGATAAAAGGAGACCTGTTTTTCACTAGACCTGGTTTGATTATTTACAGGTGTGTTAGAGAGGACGAGATATATGACATCTTGAGAGCTTGTCACTGTTAGAATTATGACACAGGTTTGGTGCTATGACACAGGTGTTGTCCTTGATGGCAACTCACTGAGATGACAGATCACAGTTCAAGCTCTTAGAATGAAGGAAAAAGAGATATACGCAGATTCCCCTTGACCAAGCCGCGTATACACTTGGGTTCGCCGACCAAAAGGCATGTATGTGTATACACGCACTTTCACGCAAGGAAGGATGCGTACATGTTGGAGAATTTGGTTTTGGTTCATGGTATTTGGACCATGGTATTGGTCCAAGGTATCTTGTCCAAAGTGTTGACCCCAGGTATTTTGTCTAAGGTATTGAGTCTAAGCGGTTTTTGACAATCGTATTGAGTAAGGCCTAAGACTATAAAAGGAGGAGGAGATCATTAGGCAAAAGCACTCAAGTAATTGAATATCTAATGAAGAGCAAGATCTAGAATACTAGTCATTGGGTTATGGTGCATAGCTGGATCTGAATCAAGGAGGAACCCGAGTGCTTGAAGAAGGATAAGTTCTACTGATGGGACAAGATCTTAAGGTTTGAAGAAAAGTATCTTTATGTGGTTTTGATCTTTTATCTGAACAGTTGGCGCATGTCGTAATTTGTAAATCTGATGATCTGGGTATAACTGATGCCTGAATAGCTGTAAAGATTAAATAATCTTTTATAGATTTTACATAGGTTCATTACAACAAGGGTTCATATACACACTAGTTCAACATTTCAAAACAGGTATACGTAGGTTTGTCTTAAGCAAAGTGCATATGCACGCAGGTTTGACACATTGAAGTGGCGTAGACCTCATAATATATGTTTTAGCTACTTCTGTTCGCTGTTGCAGTGTTCTAAGTTTTGGCTTGGGTTCTGTGGTTACTATTACTGTGTTCTTGTTACAGCTTTCAGAAAAGTGATTGTTTGATTTAGTTTTGGTTGGTACAAAGGAGATTGATTGATGCAGATATATTTGATGTTTGATCGATGTTATTGAGGGATCCAGTCTGAAAATTTATGAAATGTGGTCTTTGGAAGAAAAGAGAAGGTTGTAGCCTTCTGTAGGTCTGCACCTACGTACTAGTACATCAGCTAGTACAAGAGCTAAGGGGGTTGTAGCTCCCTTTCAGGAGAAGCTGGAGAATGAGAGAAGGTTGTAGCCTTCTATAGGTAGAAGCCTGCATACTGGTATAAGACTGCACCAGTATAGAAATATTGTAAAAATAAGTTTCTTATTAGAGGAAGATAGAGATGAATCACAGCAGGTGGTTTTCACCCACATTGGGTTTCCACCTTATATCATGTGTTCTTGTGTGTGATTTTTTGCTTTGTTTTTACTGCACCTTGTTACTATTATATGGTTTTTATGCACAGATTAAAGATCAACATTTGATGAATTAACTAAATTATAAGTCTTTAGGATATATGCTAATTTTCTTAACAACGATTGTGTATATACACAAGTTTCATTAACTGAAGTAGCATATACAAATCTGATTGTGAAAAGAAGTATTATTGACTTGCTAATACTGATTCACCCCCCACCTCTTAGTATAATTTCCAACAATTGGTATCAGAGCAGGTCCTTTAGAAGAAGCTTGATCGCTTGAAGAATATCTATCATCATGAATAACTATGAAAGAGAGGCATCATTAGACCACCAATCTTTGATGGGAGCAATTTCGTCTATTGGAACGTAAGAACCACATCCCATATTCAATCTCTTGGAATCGATGTTTGGGAAATCATGGAAGGAGGGTACACTTTTCCATCAGCAATTCCTACAGATACATCAGGTAAAAAGCAGTATGAAACAAATGCCAAGGCTGTCAATACTCTATTAGGGAGTCTGTCACAATCAGAATTTGTCAAGGTTATGCAGCTCAAAACCATCAAAGGAATATGGGACAAGATCATTCTAAGCTATGAAGGAGACGATCAGGTAAAACATGCGAAACTACAATCTCTCAGAATTCAATATGAAACTCTCAGAATGCACAATGATGAAATTATAGCTAATTACTTCTTACGTATAGATGAGATTGTTAATCACATGAAAAACTTTGGTGAAGAAATAAAAGAAGCTACTTTAGTTGAAAAGGTTTTAAGATCCTTGCCTTCTAGGTTTGAATCAAAAGTTTTTTCCATAGAAGAAAAGTAGGATCTTCAGAGTATCACTATGTCACAGCTGCACGGAATCCTAACTGCTTATGAAATGAGAAAAGGGGGTCCATCAGATATGATAGAAACTGCATTCAAAGCTTCAAGAAAAGGAGAACTCAATGGATCAGGACATACGTCAGAAGAAGGGGAAGAATCAAACTTTGTCAAGAACCTTCAATAGGGTTTTGGAAGATTCAGAGGTAAGATACCTTTCAAATGTTTTATTTGTGGAAGATTTAGTTATTATGCTGCCAAATGTCCTCCCAAAGATAAGCTTGATAAAGGTAAGGAATCAGCAAAATGGAATAGAAAACAAAGTGTAAATAAGAAGAGCTATTATACGCATGAAGATAGTGATGGTTTATCAAATAGTGATGAAGATGAAAATAGTAATGATTATAAACTTCTGATGGATTTTGAAGATGATGATTTCTTGGATGCTTTAGATGAAGATGGTCTTTATCAATAAATTTCTAAACTTAAAATTTGTTTAGAAGAAAAGAATATGATCATAGATACTCTGACATTTCAACTTGCTGAAAGGGAAAAACACAATGAAAAATTAGAATGTGAAATTGTGGGACTAAGAAAAGATATTGAGAAAACAAAAGCCCTCAATCTTAGATTTGCTAAAGTATCAGAAAAATTAGATGAAATTATCAAAGTACAATGTTCTCCTCTAATAAAGACAGTACTTGGATATACTGAAGAAGCATCTCGAACACAGAAGTTGTCAACGTCTAAAAGCTATCTTGATGCAGCAAGGAGAAGTGAACAATTTGACAATCGTCAGCAAAGGTATAAAGCAGATCTCCAGGTAAATCGACTTCAATCTACTTCAAGGATGAACAGAAACTATAACCAACCACAGGTAAATCAATCTCAATCTACTTCAAGAATGAATCACCAGGTCAGCAGGTTCGATAATCACAAAATTTATTTAATGGCCAATGTTTTTCATGTCATAAATTTGGACACAAAGCTGCTCAATGTGTTGCTTACAAGACCATCATGACTAGAGAAGCACAAAATCAAAGCAATGTGACTGGGAACATGATAAGGACCTACAAGAACTTTTCTTCTCTTGAAAATGAAATAGAATGCTCTATGTGTAACAACTTCGGTCATGAAGACGTGAATGCAGGAGTAAATTTTGGCAAACATCTTAGAAAGAGAAAGCTTCATTGGGTCACAAAACATGGAGAAAGAAAGAACCGCAAACCTAAAAATGTGGTATAGCCTTATATGCAGAAAGACAAGAAAATCAATGGTACATTGACAATGGATGCTCGACACACATGACAGGTGCTAAAGAAAAACTTTATCCATATGATGCATTAGAAAAGGAAAGGAAGGTCTCATTTGGAAATAACACTCCTACAGTCATAAAAGGTAAAGGCTCTGTTATCTTAAAAGAAAAGGTTAAAACTGGGAATGTTATGTATGTTGATGGTTTAAAGCATAATCTATTGAGTTTCAGTCAAATGTGTGATCAAGGAAATGGCGTAGTATTTTGATCAAATGGATGTGTTGTTTGTGAACTTGATACAGGAGAAATAGTGATCAAAGGCATAAGAACTCCAAATAATTTATACATACTCAAGGGAGGACAACAACAGTCCTATCTCAACAAAAATGATGAACATTGGCTATGGCATAGAAGATTGGGGCATCTAAGCTTCCCTCAGATAAGGAAAGCATGAAAATACCAGGTTGTTCGTGATCTTCCTGACATCAGAATTCCAGAAAATACAATATGCAAATCATGTCAATTTGGTAAGCAAACCAGAGCATATTTTCCTTGAGAAGGAAGGATCAACTAGTAAGCCTCTTGAGCTTGTCCACACTGATTTATGTGGTCCATCAAGGAAAAAGTCACCTTGTGGAGAAGAATACTTTATATTGTTCATTGACGACTTCTCGAGAATGTGTTGGATAGGACTTCTAAAACATAAAGACGAAGCATTTGAAAAGTTCAAAGCCTTCAAAGCTTTGGTTGAAAGTGAATCAGATTGCAAAATCAAGGGCCTGAGGTCTGATCGAGGAGGGGAATTTACCTCGGATGAATTCTTTGACTTCTATAAAGAACATGGAATAAGAGGGGAATTCTCTACCACAAGGACTCCTCAGCAAAATGGAGTGGTAGAAAGGATGAACAGAACTGTTCAACAAATGGCTCGTGCTATGCTAGATGAGTCTGGAACTCGTGCAACCTTCTGGGGTGAAGCTGCATTTGTTGCCATCACTATTCTCAATAAAACAAATGTTTGGGTAAATAACACTCAAACTCGACATGAACTTTGGTATGGTAAGACCCCTACTGTAAAATAATTCAAAGTTTTTGGAAGCAAATGTTACATCAAAAGGACTAATGAAAAACTTGGCAAGTTTGAACCTAGAGAAAATGAAGGGATTCTCCTTGCTTACTCTTCTTGAAGTAAAGGATACAAGTGTTATAATAAAAGACTTGGGAAAATTGTTGAAAGTATTGATGTTGTGGTTGACAAAGTAGGCGAAAATCCAAAGCAGGTAAAAACTAAAGAGTGGGAAGAAGATGAGGATTATCCTTCCACGTCAAATCAGACTAATGTTGAAGAAGAGAAAACCAATGAAGCACCAGAAGAGTAGATAATGGCAGAAGAAAAGGCTCCATCCAAATATGTTCAGAAAAATCATCCAGAGACTCAAATTTTGCGACAGAAAGAGGTAGGAGTGCAGACAAGAAGAACTATTACAGAAGCTTCAAGCTATATAGCGTTGCTTTCCTCCATCGAACTGCAAAATGTACATGAAGCATACAAAGATGAATGTTGGGTCAAGGCCATGAATGAAGAGCTTAAGAAAATTGAAAAGAATAATACTTGGGAATTAGTTCCTAGACCTCATGATAAGAATGTCAGAGGAACCAAATGGATATTCAAAAACAAGTTGAATGAAAATGGAGAAGTTATTAGAAACAAGGCCAGACTTGTTTGTAAAGGGTATGCTCAACAAGAAGGTATAGACTTTGAAGAAAATTTTGCACCTATTGCTAGATTTGAAGCCATAATAATGTTCCTTACTCTTTCTAGCTTTCAGAAGTTCAAAGTGTATCAAATGAATGTGAAATCTGCTTTTCTTAATGGAGAACTAGAAGAAGAATTATATATTGAGCAACCAGACAGATTCATTGACAGGTTCTTGTGGATTAACTCTCACTTTTTCTTCTTGAAAAACTTCTGCCTCGACTGTTGGTTCTTGTGTAACAACAATGTCGTTGGCAGGTTCTTGTGTTTCAGTTTCAAGGTCAAATTCTATGGGGTGCTCTTTTTTGGCTGTCGTTTCTTGTGTAACAACAACATCATCAATGGGTTCTTGTCCAACAACTCTCCATAGTTTTGTTTGATTTTCCTTTGAGATGATGTTTGTGTCACAGATTTTATACCATACTGTTGCCAGCCCTTTAGAAGATGTTGTACATACAGGTCCCTATGTGGTTTATGCTCCCAAATCATCGACAGCCTCTGCCAATGTGTCAAGACCTGCAACCCTTGTTTCCCTTTCCCTATCCTCTAATTTCTGCTTCAATTCTTTGTTTTTTGGGTTTTATTCTTACCTCGTGAAGGAGTATCTTGCTACTTGGCCTATTCTTCTTTCTTTTCTTCCTTTGCGCCTTCATGCTTGTTGAACTTCTTTTCAGATGGTGGTGAGGGTTCCAATCGAGTGCCAATTTTGACCCTTCTCTTTGGTTTTCTACCATCGATAGGTATTTTTAGAAACCTTTTCCCGATTTTGACTCTAGAGGACTGCCATCGCTTCTCAACTACATCAGTTTTCCTGAAGCATCTGTGGAGGTCTCAAAATGTTTCTTAGGTGAATTTCTTGTCTTTTTTCTAATGAAATCCTCCTAGTTTCACCCTTGCTGCTCTAGGGCCTCCAACATGATCAACTTTATAAGTCCATTATTAGTGATACAAATTTCCCAGTGTGAGTAAACATTTACCGCCACCGCCATATGCTTCAATTTATCCAATAGGAAATAAGGAAGATTGATCAATTGCCTATGCCAAAGATGTTTCAACAGTGGAAAGCGATAATTAAAAATTATCATTTCACGCCCCTCACATGTAATATATTTGATGATAAAAAAAGAAACATCATTCCATGGTTGTGGAAGGGAAAGGCTGTAAATTCCCCTTCCCTTCTTAACCAATTTCTCGTCTCCCTGCAAGAATCTAGTCTTCACGGATTGGTCATTGATTTTCCATTTGAACCATCATTTTCCTTTAGTTTGAAGTGTTGTTACTTGAGAGACTTCTTCCTCTGTAACCTCCAACTTTAAACCTCTAACCTCTATTTGGTTTTTGTCCAAATTTAGGGGAAATTTCAGAGAAACTCTTTCATCTGACCCTCTTAGTTGCTCAAAAAAATTGAGCTACCCTGCTTCTTCAAAGATTTGACAAGCTTGTGGGAAATTCTCTAAATCCTTTAAGGAATTTGGCTCATGTCTTACCACTGCTCCACCCATACTTCACTGTTACAGTTGATCCTTACTGTGCTTCTGTCTGCTCGCTATCAAAATTCTTGATAAATCTATGTAATCAGGATGTGAAGCCTCATTGGGTTGGATATCATGGTAGTAGGAAAGGATTTCAAATAAGGAAATCACACAATGTGGGTTGTCATTTCATTACAACTCCAAAGGCATGGAAGTCTGGCTCAGGTAACATTCACACTTGATGAAATGATTGCTCATAAAAAGGTGATAATGATTACAAGATTTTCCACTCCAAAAAAAATTATATTATGAATCACAAAATAATTAAGCCCTCGATACTTAAATGTAAAGCACCCTCAATCGTCAAAATATAATGACATATTAATTTCCATAAAAACTATGTAAAGTAAAAGAAATAAACCTTTTTGAACGGCTTACCATTGGGTGATGTAATTGATACCGATGACGACCATTAGTGACAAGGATTATTGAGGTAGACAGTTGTAACGGTTCCCTGCTGTAATCATCTCCCACTAGATATGTTGTCACAGATGTAACAAAAAATGTATTTCATTGTGATAGCTAAATATTTATAGAAAAACTTTTATTACAATAAGATATGCACTGGAGAGTATTATGCTCTTGAGGGGATTGCTAAAAATGATACAATAAAATGAATAAAACTCGACTTGTAACAACATAATATATGTGTAACAACATGCCATTACAAAACTTATTAAAAAGAGAAGTATGTACTAGCTGCCACAAAGTAGTTTCAACTAATGCAATTATCTACCTTCACCCCATAAGAGGTTTTCATAGGAAGATTTATTATTATTATTTTACTTTTTATATTTTTTTTCCTTTTTAGTTATTTTTTATTTTTTATTTATATATTTTTTGGTGTGTCATCTTCCAAAAAAAGTTTTTTTTGAGCTGCTACACTTATTGGATTTTAAGAATTTGATAGCACAAGAGAATTTTCCTTAGCTTCCATAACTTGGAGATAAGGTCCTGTGACAATGTTAACAAATTAATCCTTCGAGGTAGGTTTATGGTATATCCGAAAACGATGCCCATGGAAAAATAATGACACCTTCGAATTGGATATGGTAACTAATTTTACAGTCCCATTGTCAAAGACTCCATCTACCTCATTAGGACCTAGCCACCTATTGCAGAGCTTCCCTTTAAACGCTTTCAATTGTGAATAATAAAATAGAGCCCAATCACTGTTGGACTTAGATTTTGACTACTTTTTTATAGTGTTTCTAAGGCTTTGCCCCCGTTTAAGACTCATTTTTCCTTTCTAATCACCATCCTTTTTTATCCAGTGCCTCAATTTGACTAAAAAAGGTGATTTGGACTCTAAGGTATGAAAATAACTCAAAATTGTCACTTCTCTTTATTATTAAGAAATTTGATGTTGAATGCTATGTAATTAACTAATATACGACTTTAAAATGTACTAATTGAATTTCCTACAGATCAACTATCTTTGGGAAGATCTGTGATTTCCTGTAGAAGACCAGATTTACTGTAGAAATGTTGATTTCATGCAGCAACGCCAATTTCTTGTAGAATGCCGATTTCCTGCAATAGCTTCATTATAGTAGGCATTTTTCTTATAGAAGCTATGAAGGTTATAGATGTTCTAATCATCCTCAGGAGAAATGGGAACATGTGTTTTGTTTGAAAACCCATCCACATGGATTCTATCCTACCAAATGTTCCAAATCTGATTTTCCTAACTGCCCAGGTTTTGTTTCAATCATTTATGTTGATTTGGGGAAAATGGTTCATGATCAGCAGAGTTGGTTTTGATCCATGCTTCCAGTCATGGATCAAACCAACTATCTCCTTATGCGATATTTCCTTATTCTTAGAAATAATTTTAATGTTTACTTAGTTGCGCAAAGGCACTGGTCTGCAAGTTGTATAAAAAAAAAAATTATTCAATTTATATGGGGGCAGAGAGACATACATTAGACTTATGTATTGTTTTGTAATAATTTTTATTTTCAGATTAATGCAAGTAATGTTCTGATAATCTTGTTGTAAAGTTATTTATTAATCAAAGGGTTGTAGTGAGGGAGGGCCCCATTTACTCACAACTCCAATGGCTAGTGTTTGTTAATTTATTTGATTTTCTGTATTAGAAATAGATCTGTACATAGTTCCATTCATATTCCTCGTTTTTACAACAACACATGCATTTAATGATTAATGGTTGAGTTTATTGGATGAACGATTTAAATTTTATTAAAGGATAGATTTTCGTTTAATGAAATTATATAGGTATTTCGTTATTTACATCTGGAGAGAGATTAAAAAAGAATGAAAAATACCTATCCCATTTATAGTTTGCATCATATAATGTGTTTCATAAAATTTATAAACCTATGTTAACTATAGTTTCCATGATGTAATGTGTTATTATAAAATTTACATTTTACTAAGAAGGTCATTGAATAAATTAATGTTCTATTTTATTTAGAGATATTTTCAAGTAGTTTACTTATATTTATAATATTAATTTTTTTAAATAAAATGTTTAGTTAAAATTATATCTTTGGCATGCTGCACGTTTAAAAAATTATGTTTAGTGTTATAAATAAAAATAAACTCTATATTTTTCTAGGAAAAAAAAGCTTTAAATATAATATAATAGTAATTTAGTAATGAAAGTGCATGTTTAGAAAATTATGTTCAGTGTTATAAATAAAAATAAAAATAAACTATATTTTCTCCCGATTGGGGTACATGCTCGAGGTAGGTGAGGACATTGGTAAGACATGATAGTTATGACATTTAAGGGAAGGGTACCACCCAGCGCTCCCCAAACGCTCATGGCAATGAGTGCGGTGGCCTCCCACATGCTACCTAATAGAAGAGATGGGAGAAGTGGCAAGCAGGGCCAAGATGGAGAAGGAGGTGAGGTGACTAAGGCAGGATGGGTGATGCGACAGAGAAAGGTGGAATGGGATTATGAAAGAAGTCGGGAAAGAGAGAGGAGTATAGTCGAGATTACAAGAGGAGGGAGGAGCGAGGGTGCAAGATTGTAGAGCTACCAGCAACGACCTATGCAAAGCATTTCCAGGTATGTATCCTAGCCTTACAAACCCATTACTATGGTACCTATTTAATTCATGGTCGAGGGGTGTGGGAGATGACAGGGGAGGGAAATTGGCGGAGTGGCTGAGGAGACCAGCGTAAGTTGAGGGGATAGTGATCACGTTTTGGATGAAGGTGAGAGACATGAGAGAAAACTAGGGCTGGGATGTAGAGAATGCTCCTATGATCAAATGAGATATTTGGTATACCATTGAGGGTGGGGAGATTGAGGCTAAGTATGTGTGATGGCCACGGGAGGAGCAGAGAAGTGAGGCAACTCTTTTGGGCAGAGGTATGAGGCAACAACACTGGGCAGAGGGGCGAGGGAAGGCAATGTGATTGGGAGTGATGGTAATCTTTCTCGATGGGCTGGCTGTGAGAGTCATAAGCATAAATTGGCTCTGGCACCGTGACACCACCCCTATGAGTAGATGAGTGCATTGGAAAAACCATGGGGGTGGTGAGGCTATTAAAAGGTAGATGAGAAAGCAAAGTTAGTGGTAGAAGAGTGGCACAACTACACCAGGCAGAGGAGAGGCACTACATCTTGGGGCAGAGGGGTACCTGGGCAGAGGCAATTGTGATGGGAAGTGTGAGAGGATGGGAACATGCATCAATCTGGAGAGGCACGTGACCATGTCTTGAGAGCTAATTCATCTTGTGTGTGAACAGGCACATAACAGAGAAGATATGGCTTAACCATCATGTGGAAGAGCATGAAACAAAAGGCAGAGTGAGTCAACTTGAGCCACAAACCCGAGAACTTCGGAACCTAGGTGTGGGAGGAAGCCCATACAACACCTCATCCCCAAAGCGGTAGAAGCTTACAACGAAGGAACAAATGCAGGCGTCCATAAGATTTTGGACAAATGGGAGAAGAAGATAAAATGGGAGGGTGAGTTCAAAGAGGAAATGGAGAATTAGCAGTCTGTAATCCCGAATCTTGGGAATACCAGGGGTAGACTCACCCAGCTTAAACAGATGCTCTATCTATACTGGCTCATGAAGATCCTCACAGGGAAGGCAATGGAGAAAATGTCTGTGGGGATGAATACGACCCTCCACGACATGCGCAATTACAAAAAAGACTTGCAAACAAACCAATTTTAGCTGTGTAAGTAAGACATTTACCTTGATCGAATCCAAAGGAAAATCCCTTGCATTATTGAGCTTGTTGACATGCCTGGCAACTTAGCCAAAGACCCAGCCCCGGTGGAGTCTACCTCAGAAGAACAGAAGGATTAGTCAATTTCTTGGATGTTTTTTTATGTTTCTTACGGGTAGCATTTACTTTTACTGATGCATGCTTATGATAGATAAACACATAGACTCTTATCATGATATAGATGCATATATAGCTTGGTTAGATCAAATCATACTAATTTTTTTTTGGCTGGATTATAATGAGGATACGTGGCCAACATACTTGGTTTCCCACTGGGCAATTTGAGGCCACCTATCTCATATATGTGGTGTAAACTTGTGTTTTATAAATAGAAAAAGAAGGTCTGCAAGCTTTAATATATATTTATTATATATATATTATAGTTATATATATTATATATATATATATATATATAATTCTAGAAAAAAATCTGTAAATATAATATAATATTAATTTAGTAATAATTTTTTAACTAAAAAATAAATTTTATCACTCCACTGTACAGTCTCCAAGTCTATTAATTTATGTTTTAAATTATAACATATGTAGTCTCCTTGTCTATCTAAAATATGTGTTTGAATTAGAATATGTTCCATTTATTAAAAAATTTATATTTTGTGAAAAAAATTAATTATTTTTATAATAATTTTTTTTATATTTGATATAGAGTGAAGATTTTAATTTTTGCTAAGGTAGCTATACTCTTAACATAGGTACATATGTATTATATCATGTCTCATTATCATATCACTCTCAAAGAGAATTGAACATAGATAGGAGAAATAATAGTCATTATACCCAACAACTAAAAATCACCATAATTGACATGTCTATATTCTCATATTAAATAAAAAGTCAACATAAAATACACATATTTCACAATTATAATATATTTAAATGTTGTTAATTTATTATATATTTAATTACCTAATATACTAAGACAACTATATTACATTAATAAATGTGCTTGATATATGCTAAAAGGCTTTAATGGATATGAATATAATAGTAATATTAATATTATATTTAATATTGTTATGATAACATATAATATATTACCAATACAATAATAATAATTATTATATTATAAAATATTACTATCATCAAATTATAAAAATGATAATAATTATAGCAATTATAATGCCAATTTATAATAATGATATCAAGGTATTAATATTATAAACATAAGCAATTATTAATATTATAAACCCAAGCAATTTATATTATAAATGCAATGGATTATAAACCCAAGGGATTGATTGTAACTTAAATGAGATTTAGTTATATGGAAGTAAATTTAAACTAATAGATAGTAAAAAAATAAATAAGGAATCGAAGAAAACGAGGAGATGAGTTTTCCGCTTGCAGGACGATTCGAACTAGGGCAGCCTAGGCTGACAGCCTAGGCTGCTGCAGACTAGACACCAACTTGGATGATGAATACGAGGAGGATCGAGGTGGGTCAGCAGGGTTTCACATCAAAGTACATGAAAGGATGACTAGGATGTCGAGGATAGCTGAGGTTTTCAAACTGCAGGGCGATCTCGGAACGTGGAGGTTTTACACTTAACCGAGCATAGGAATGGTTATAACCCTTGATGTGAGTGTGTTGGCAGCACTTCCAGATTATCTGAGGTTGAATATAGCATTCTTTGCAGGAAACGGACCGCTAATGAGTGCCTGAAAGTATTTACTGCAAGGTAATTACCATGGTGAAACCTAGAGAGGCAGTTGACCTAGACCCTGCATCGGAAGACATTTTGTCGGTTTAGGGAAAGGAGGTAACCACTCAAAATATTGACAAGTTTTTTGGGTCAGCTGGCAGCCATGCATCCGAGGATTTCGCTTTGGAAGTTCCATGGAACAACAGAGCAGCGGAAGGACTGCTGGAGGAAAGCCTGGATCTGGTCGGGCTAAATAGCAAAGGAGAAAGGGTTTTTCAAGCTACAAGTACTCAGGAGAAGGGTTTTTAACTAATAGAAAAATCTTCTGGCGCTCATGGAAGGAAGGACAAGCCCTTTGTAAATGACCCTTTCCTCTCTGGAGGGATTGAAGACATCATAAACTACAAAGCGAGTCATGGAATTTGGAGATCGGTGGGAGGAGGCCTTAAAGCCGATTTCACAGTAGCAGAGGTGGGTGGATCGCAGGCCATCACCAGATCGTTAAACGCAAAAGGAATTCTTAGGCCTATTCTGGAAATTGAAGTGATAGGTGTAGGAACTGGTGAACCCTCGGAGTGAAGGGACGGAAGCTATCAACCAGACGCTGGATCGTTGAAAGAGGGCATCGGTTTCACAATAGGATCAGGGAAAGAAATTGGAGGTGGAACCCCATCAGAGATCCCAGGCAAGGTGTTTCAATCCTAGACAATATCGAGCCTAGACATCAGGCGGAAGCAGGCAAGAGTGACCCAAAACCACAAGATAGGAAGGAGGTCTCAGGGCAAGCAAAGTCCGGGGGGGCAAAGGAAAAAATCGAAACCCCTAAAGAAGAAAAATTTTGAATGGAACTTAGTCTTGGGTATGGATGTATAGGTAGAGGACACTCTAGAGGTGGCGGAATGCACTCTGGTAGGAAGGGCTAGAGGTAAGAGCTACTCAGAGAAATTCATAAAACATTGGGCAGAGAATCAGTGGAAGACGGCCCCGGTAAAAAAATTCAAGGTAGCAGTCCTAGTAAAAGGATGGTTTATGGTAAGATTTGAAAGCAAGGAAGAGGCGGACTCGGTTGCAAGGAAGAATTTGGCCTTTGGGAATCACCCAGTCCTATTCAAATGATGGACTCCCTTATTTGATGCGAAAAGGGAGAAGGTAGATGAATTTCCTATTTGGGTTAGGGCACCTGGTCTTCCCCCTTTTCTCTGGGTTGAATCGGTCTTCAGGTCGATAGGGAACCTTCTTGGCACATTCCTAGAAGCGGACATGTCTTTCCTTCATACTCACAACAGAACCATGGCCTGGATCCTGGTCAGTTTAAATCCAGATGGAGGACTGGCGGAATCTATCAACTTGCAATACAGAGATTATGTTTTTGAGCAACCGCTGGACTATGAACATCTACCTTTTAGATGTCATAGATGCCACGAATATGGACATTTGGCAAGAGATTGTTCGTTGGGAAAGCGCAGAAGAAGATTTCAGAAGAAAGCCGAGCAGGGGGAGATGAAAACAGAGCTAGAAAAGGATCCTGGAACAGAAGGAATTTTAGTGGGGGATTCTATGGAGGCGGATTTTACCCATAAAGAGGTCCGAGAGGACCAGGCCGGAATAGACCAGCCGGTGGAAGAAGAAGCAACTAAGGACCAGCGCGGACTTGGGAACTTACAAAAGGAGTCCTTCAAGGAAACAACAGTCACCTCGGTCGAAGACACAAAGGGTATGCATCTAGACTCAAGTAACCCATCTTTATCTTCAGAATCTAAAGATGCTTGCTTGATATCTGGCTCTCATATAAATTATTGTTTCAATGATGAACACTTAAATGTTGAAACCATCACTTCTGTTATACCATCCCTTGACCTGAACTGTGAAGATGTCCCTCCTGGAATAAGAGAACATGTTCTTCCCTCCCCGACGTGTCATTACAATCTAAGATCCCTTGACAAAAAGCATGTAATTTCTGAAATGGTTGGTGGTTTAGGCCCTTCCTCATCTTAGGCCTTCAAAAGGAAGGCTAGAGGTAGGAAATCAAACCTATCCATAGCACAAGTAAAGGCGAAGTATGATGTAGCATATGGCAAGCAAATGTCTATCCTTGGGGCGCTTAGAGAAGCAAATCCCCATGAGAATGTTATCAAATGATATTTTTGTCCTGGAACTGCAGGGGTTTAGCCAGTAAAACCAAAAAACTGGCGCTTAAGGAGATAGTTATGCTTTATAGCCCAGATGTTCTTTTACTACAAGAAACCTTAGGAAGAAGTATAGATGTGGAGCTATTCCTTAGAGCTACTCTCCCAGGCTGGTATTTTTTAGCAGTAGACTCTGTTGGACACTCGCGCGGATTGACCATAGGTTTCAAGGAAGGAAGAATGCAGCTTATTAACCACTAGGGAATGGCTCATGTGTTAGGGATGGAGTTTAAATGCCCTGAATTCGGTCATCCCCTGTTGATACTAAATATCTATGGGCCCTGTGAGGGAAGGGCATCCTTCTGGACTGATATTCTATCAAAATCTCTGTTAAAAGATCAAAACCTGATTATAGGAGGAGATTTAAATTTTTCGCCGGGGAATGCTGAAGCCTAGGGTCCTTCTACCAGAGAAGACTGGCTCTCTGATTTTTTCATGAACACCCTCAGCTCACATAACCTGTTGAGCTCGAAGTTTGAGGGTGGAGATTTCAATTCCGCATTTTCATTTTAACAAGATAGATTTTAGATAGTTGCAATTAAATCTATTTTCAGTTTTGCAGGTACAAGTAGGAAAAAAAAAAAAAAAGCAACCAAAAATCTTTCATTTCATGCCTCGTAGGAACAGAGACAATACATAAAAATTCTTACCCAATGCCCCCACCACATCACAGAGTCACCCTTCTCTCTTCTTTAGTGGTCGTGATCTAGAAGAACCTATAGGTGAACCTCTTCAGATATACGAAGATCCTATAACAGAAGAAGAGCAAGAGAACATCCCTCTTGAGACCATGGTTGAACGCAGAAATGGTATGGGAGATAACGAGAGAACAGAAGGTGCTTTTCCCATCCGAGAGACCAATGAGGACATGAAAATGAAAAACATAAGTCCCTTAGCCTTACCTCACTTCCATGGATTGACCACTGAAGACCCTGATACGTTCCTGTTTGAGTTTGATGCCCTTTGTCGAGCTTATGACTATGTTGAGGACGAGAAAAAGTTGAAACTCTTTCCTTCTACCCTCAAGGATGCAACACTCCGTTGGTTCATGGGGTTACCTAGAACCAGTATCAGTACTTGGGCTCAGATGCAGCAAGCCTTTAACAACAAATACTGAGACTACTATAGGTCAAAGGAAATAAAGGGATAAATATTTCGAATGACCATGGGAAATGATGAGTCTTTAGAAGACTATGAGGAAAGGTTCCAGCTTAGTTATAAATGGGCCAAGTGCACACTTGACCTTGAATCTCTGAAGCTAGTTCTGCTTCGAGGAGTCCCTGAAGACCTGCTAGATACCCTTCACTTGCTAGCTGGAGGAGACATCTACCAACTACCCTATGAGGACATAAAGACTGTGTTTAGAAACCATTCCAGGGTAGCCAGGAAAAGAGGAAGGGGGAATCCACTTTCAGCTGGTACCACCTTCTCCAAGCATGAGTTTGCTAATCAGATGGAAGACCTCAAAAGCAAGATGAGACAGACCATTGCCATGCAACTTGATACCTTCCAAATTCAACAAAATAAAGAGGAAGTTGAGAGGGCTTTGGCCATTTTCTGTCCCAGATGTACGAGGAAGCACCCTAAGAACGAGTGTCCATTGCACTCGGTAGATGTGTGTTTCGTTTCTGAGGAAGACCACCCCACCAACCAATGCCCAACCTTTCCTAGATTTAAAGCCATGTACTTGGGAACTGAGGTGACTACTGAACCTCTCTACTTCCTCAACGAAAGGAGGCCACATGGGCCCAAACATTACCAGCAGGGGATGCAAGGGACATCCCAAGCTTATTACAACCCCAACCAATCTGCTTATATACCTTCTTGGGGCCCCCCTGCTCATCCTTCCTGGTCCGCACCTCCTCCGTGGTCTTATCCATCGCAATACCATACTCAACCTACTGCTCATCTGTTTCACTCTCATGTCCAACCACAACCTCAGTGGAATTCACCTCAACCGGGCTTGAGGCCCCAATACAATTCTCCTCTCGCCATTCTACCTCCAACACCGGCTCAACCATAACCATTACCTCTGGCTCCTCCAAGACAACCCGAGATACCTGCTCAACTGAACCCGAACCCCAACAACAGACAGGCCCAACAGGTATATATTGGGGAAACAACATGCGCTACCTATGCTGTGGAGATCTAGGAGATCAACCTGCGATCTGGGAAGGTCCTTCCAAAATGCCAACCTCCTCCCCTAGAGGAGGAGGAAGAGAAATAGGGAAGTGAACCCAAAGCCATTCCACCCTTTCCTAAGCGACTAACAGTAACCACGCAACCAAGCCCAGAGGAGACTGAACTTCTGGGAGAACTCAAGAAGTTGTGTGTGAAAATACCACTTCTCCAGGCCATAAAAGATGTACCAATATACAAAAAATTGATTAAGGAGAAGTGTTTTAGGCACCCAGGCAGGCGCAAGAGAGATGCCCCAACTATCAATGTCATAGGACAACTCTCCGATCTGATGCTGGGGCAAGTAATCTGTCCAAAATATTTGGACCCTGGGAGTCCTGTAGTTGATGTCCACATTAATGGCACCATAATCCCCCATACCTTGATTGATCTAGGGGCTGCCATTAATGTGATGACCAGGGACACTATGCTCAAACTCGACCTTCAGAGTTCCCTAAGGAAGACCTCGATAGTACTGCAGTTAGCAGACCGCTCCACCGTGACTCCCGAAGGGATTGTGGAAGATGTCCTGGTACCATATTGACTTCCTGGTCCTTCAGCCAAAGGCTAAACATACTGGATACCCCCTCATCTTGGGAAGGCCTTGGTTAGCTATTGCGGATGCTTACATCAGTTGTCGAGCTGGGAGCATGACCATGAAGAATGGGCCTATGTCTAAGCAGCTAGTCATTTATCCTCCTACCCAACCATTGCTAGAACATGACTTACCACTCTCGTTGGAAGAGGGAGATGAGGATGAGGTCTACTCTACACCTTTGAGCACCATAGAAGCCACCAGTGGAGGCCATCAAACCGAGGATGACTTGATTGAGAGTTTGATTCAAAATCCGCCTCCTAGTGCACTATCATTAGAAGAGTTGGTGGAAGATTCCCAAGCCAGTGCTCTAGTGGACCTCTGTGTGATTGATCTGGCCTCGAATTTGGCCCTGAAATAACCTTAAAGATCAGCTCCTCCTTATCTCCCTCCCAGGAGAAGGAGCTGTGTAGTTTGTTGAACTGCCATTTGGAGGCTTTTGCCTGGAGTTATAAGGAAATGAAAGGAGTCCATCCTTCGGTCTGTACCCATCATATTTACATTAAATAGGATTGTAAACCAGTCAGGTAGCCTCAGAGGAGAATGAATCTAGCCCTTAAAGGCATTATCAAAGAGGAATTGCAAAAATTATTGGATGCAGGATTCATCTACCCCATCTCCGATAGTGAGTGGGTTTCACCTCTAGTGCTTGTGCCCAAGAAGAATGGGAAGTGGAGAATCTGTGTAGATTACTGGGAACTTAACAAGGCCACCAAGAAAGGCCATTTCCCTTTGCCTTTCATAGATCAAGTGTTGGATGGACTAGTAGGGAAGAAGTTCTTTTCTTTCCTAGATAGGTTTAGCGGGTATAATCATATCCAAATCAGCCCGTAATACCAAGATAAGACCACCTTCACTTGTCCATGGGGTACCTTTGCCTACCGAGTCCTTCCCTTTGGGCTATGCAATGCTCCTACCACTTTCCAGAGAGCAGTATTGAGCATATTTGCTGAGCTGGTTCATGATTCGGTGGAAATCTACATGGATGACATTACTCCTTATGGGTCTAACTTCCAAGAAGCCTTGTCCAGCCTGGGAAAAGTTTTAAGCAAGTGCATTGAGATGAACCTATCCCTCAGTCCTAAAAAATGTGAATTCCTGATGACTGAAGAGACCCTGCTAGGTCATACCATTTCTCAGCAAGGATTGTAGGTGGATCCTAATAAAATTTCTATCATTCAGAAGGTTCCACCTCCTCAAAAGGTGAGAGATGTTCAGAGTTTTCTAGGCTTGGAGAGATATTATAGAAGATTCATCAAATATTTCAGTAAGCTAGCCTCGCCATTATTTAGCCTCTTAGGAAAAGATGTCAAATTTAAATGGACTAATTACTGCCCAGAGGCTCTGGATGAGTTCAAAGGTAAACTAGTATCCGCCCCGATCTTGAGAGGTCCAAAATGGGCCCTACCTTTCCACATCCACACTAATGCCTCAAACAAATCCATAGGAGCAGCCTTAGGACAAGTTGAGGAGAAAGTGCCATATGCCATATACCTTGTTAGCAAAAACCTGTATAAGGCAGATATGAATTATACGGTAACCGAGAAAGAGTTCCTGGCTGTAGTCCATTCTTTAAACAAGTTCAGACACTACATCACTGGTTATCAAACATTTGTACACACTGATCATGCTGCAATTAGATTTTTAATGAATAAACATAATGTAAATTCTCATGTCATTAGATGGTTACTTTTGTTGCAGCAATTTGATTTGATTATTGTTGACAAGCCAGGTAAGGAAAACGTTGTTGTTGACTTCCTATCTAGATTGGATTTGCTTGCAGGTGAGGAAGGGATAGTGGATGACCAGATGCCGGATGAACACTTGTTTGCTATCTAAGTACTCTCTTCGTGGTTTGCTAATATAGCAAACTACTTGGTCTCAACACAGTTCCCTCTGCATCTATCCTCGAAGGAGAAGAGCAGAATTGTGAGGAAGAGTGCCCCATTCACTTGGATCAGGGGCAACCTGTTTAAACTCAGCCCAGATCAAATCTTGAGGTGTTGTGTATGGAGGAGGAAGTCTTTGACATCCTCCTAACCTGTCATGATGGACCATTTGGAGGCCACTTTGCAGCAAAAAGGATTGCCTTCAAAATTCTACAGGGTGGCTACTATTGGCCTACTCTTCATCAAGATGTCAGAAGATACATTAGCCAGTGTGACCGATGTCAGAGGATGGGGAAACCTACTCCAAGGGATGAAATTCCCCTCCAACCTCAAGTGACTTTTGAGTCATTTGAGAAGTGCGGCATGGATTTCGTGGGACCTATCAACCCTCCTTCAAAGAAAAGGTCTTACATCATTGTGTGCACCGACTACTTGACAAAGTGGGCAGAAACAAAGGCAATCAAGGCAGCAACAGAAGGGAAAGTGGCTGAGTTCTTAAGGGAAAACATCTTCTACAAGTTTGGCTACCCAAGAGAGTTAGTCACTGATCAAGGAAGCCAGTTCACCTCCAACCTGATTGAAGATTTGCTCACGCATCACAAGATCAAGCACAAGACGTCCACCCCATATCAGCCCCAAGCAAATGGATAGGTGGAAGTCACTAATAGAGCATTGGAAAGGATTTTGACTGAGGTGGTGAGCAGCAACAGAAAGGATTGGGTAGATCACCTAGTTGAGGCCACTTGGGCCTACAAAACCACTTGGAAAACTACGACCGGTTTCACACCTTATGAGCTCGTCTACGGGAAGAAAGCTTTGTTGTCCATAAAGTTCAAGTATAACACATTGAGGGTGGCAGCTTAGCTAGACCTAGATCTCAGCCATGCTCAACGTGAAAGATTACTGCAACTGAATGGATTAGATAAACAAAGAATGCGGGCCTTGCTCCACTCAGAAGTAGTCCAACTTCAGAGGAAGATATGGCACGACTGACACTTTAATGAAAAGAAATTCCATCCGAGAGATTGGGCACTGCTGTATGACTCAAGATAGAAGGATTTCAAAGGAAAGATAAGGAAAAGATGGCTAGGAACATACGCAGTTGAGAAGTGTAATGACAATGACTCAGTCCTTATCTGGACCATTGATGAAGAAGCCATTCCCATGCTCGTCAATGGGCATCGGTTGAAGATCTACAGGAAACCTCTTTCGAGGCAGGAGTTCATTGAAAGTTTGGAAAAATCAGTGCTGTTAGTGGAGTAGGGCTCTGCCCCTATTCCACCCACACTTTGATCATAAAAAAAAAAAACAGAAATAAAAAATATCCTTGGGTAAAAACCTTTCTGAGGCACCCAGGGCAGATAATGAGGGTGAAAACCTCATGATGGCGCCCCAGCTGTCCCTAGAAAAAAAAAATTGTGGAATAAAAAGATCCTTGGGTGAAACCCTCTTTGAGGCACCTAGGGCAGATAGTGAGGGTGAAAACCTCTTTGAGGCGCCTTCACTACCTCAAAAAAAAAAAAAAAAGAGAGAGGAAAAAGACAGAAAAAAAGAAAAGAAGAAAAAAAAAACAAAAGAAAACAAAACTATTCTCTGTGAAGTAATTGTAGGTTGTAGGACATCCTACATTGCAAGAAAGGAGGGTGCGCAAAATGAGGATAGGGGTCCGTACCAGGCTCAAGGACACCCCTTCAGACACCCCCTCCATGGCCACTCACCTCTCCTAGGATTTGGTCACATTTGGGTTGAGATTGGGCCTTCTAGAAGAAGTTCTAAGCTTTCTACAGGAAGCTACAGGCTTTTCTACAGGAAGCTATAGGATTTTCTATAGGAAGTCCTGAGTTTCTATAGGAAGCATCTTGTAGAACTTTCAACGGGACAGATTCAAGTTTGAAGAGGGAATTTGATGGTTGGGATCAGTTTGTTAGACCTGAGGCCACACCTCTATACAATCCAACACCATGTGGTACCCTGTTCCATCTCTTGACACCTCTGTCACCCTCCTGGTCGTGCATTCCTGCACAGTCATTTCAAAAACCCTGTTTCCCTTGGGTTGACATCAAAGAAAAGGAGGAAAATTTCAAGTAAAAAAACCAATCAAAAAAGGCTCGCACACACTACCTGTTCAAGCTCCACCTAAACTCTTCATCAGTGAACGTGCCCTGCTTATTTAGCCTGCATCCCAGGAGGAGAAGCAGCTACAGGATATCCTATAGGAATCTTGTAGCAACTGATCCATCTAGAGTACATACTATGGAGCCAATAGCAGCTGAAATCGACACAGGGAACATGAATCAAGCTCCGCTCGGACATGAACACCTTCTCAACAGCTGATATCAGACGGAGCCTGTGCACGCAACGTTTACGACCAGAGGATCGGGTCCCGAAGCCGTGCATACAACATCAGCCAATGAAAAAGGAGTTCCAGTGCCTGTGCACGAAGCAATAGTGAGAAAAGCCATCATTCCATGTCTCGAACCCTGCAAAACACGTCCACGGCCACACAGATAAGTGTCTAACCCTATTCGTCAAATTGCATAGACTATACTCTGAAAATTGCATGTCTGTGAAATGGTGCGGATTGAACGAATTTGGTGGCCAGTTAACTGGCCACCCACAGTCAGTCGAATGGCCTCGTGGGATTTGAATGAGATTGGTTACGCCAAAGAGATGGGCAACCGACACATGGGAAGTGTCCATTTGGGAAATCGGCGGACTGACAATGGTGGCGGCGGTTAATGGCAGAGGGGAAGTAATGGTGGCCAGAGACATGCAGGAGAATAATGGCTGTGATGTTGGCTAACAGATTGACTAGGACACCTCACCCGCTCACCAGGAATTGCGCCATAATTCAAAATTGCTCGATCGAGAACTCATGATGAACCGCTTTCATTTACACTTGCAACTGTTTTTAGCAAAGTACGCATCCTTCGCCTCTGCAGTTTGTTAACCCGAGCTCCTCAGCACGTTTCAAAATCCTCTCGTGTTCCAGGCTTGTTCAGAAGCGACGTGACATCCTCTAGTACCTGGCAAAGCTCTCTACAGGAAGGAGCTCTGTAGGAAACACGACATAGCCTCCCAGAGCAGAGAAACCTCGACTACCTACATTGAAATTGGAGTTTTGAAGAGAGGTAGGCTCGAAAACACCATTCCCATGCATGATATTTCGAAAGGTGGTAAATTAAACTATCTGGAGTAGGAGAAGTAGAAGCAAGTCTACTCGTGGGTCAAGAATAGTAGTTTGCCTGTATGATACATGGAATTTTTCAGTTGGTTCTGCGACGAGTTCTCCTCCATGATTCCTGTTAAGAAATTCCTCCTATAAAAACGATAAACCGCTATGCACTATGTCTGCGGGAGTCTAATTCCCTATTGATAGGCAAGTTTTGGGACAACAACAGTATAACCAGGGAATTGGTGCAAAGTGAAATATAAACACCTGAGGTACATTGTCTTCAATGTTCAAGGGAAGAAACCATAAACAGAATACCCTTTCTGATCAGAGTACCAGCCAAAACAGAGTCCTCTCACCATGCCAGGAGGGTTTATCAGGAAGGAACCCTCGGATTCCAGAAAATTGTGTGAACACCCCGCAGTAGTGGACCTCTTCGCCCGTGCCAACTAGATGGCATTTTGTGACAAAATTTAGGTACATGATGATGCAATAATAGAAGAATTCTTGTTGTCTCTGCAACCTAAATCAAAGACACTGGCCACTGTGAATTTCAGAGGGCCGACCTTAAAGCTAACCCCTAAATTCATTAGCCAAGTCACTAACTTGCCATTGGGGATGCCCTGGAGCAAAGAGGAAAGAGAACTAGGCCAAACATCCAAGAAAGAATTCTTCCTACCAGAGGAACAGTTTGTAGAAGATAAGAATGGGGTAAGGAGGGCCAATTTACATCCTTTGTGGAGTGAAGCCAGTCTCCAAATTATGAAATACATTACCTGTGAGGGGCGGTTCAATATTGTGTACGACTATCATTTCCGGTTGCTAAAAGAAATGAGACATGGGTTGGATCTACCCCCATAGCAGAAGTTAAGCATCCCCTATTTCCTCTTGCAATCATTGATTGAATGTGGCACAAAACTGAAGGAAGGGACACCATATCAGCTAGCCCATCATGGGCTCATCAAGCTTCTGGTAGAGGGTGGCCTCCATACCTACACTGTCCCCCTCTCCTGGGAAATTTTCTGCAATATGTCAAAAGATGATGATATAAGAATTCTGGCCGAGGAACTCACCTCATCCAATAGTGAATAAGGGAGACACCTTGAAGCCAAAAGAAAGAAAAGGGTAAGGGAACCCAAGACAGACCACCACAGAAAGAATAAGAAGAGACACAAGAGAAAGGCC
Organism: Pinus taeda; assembly: GCA_000404065.3. Classification (NCBI taxonomy): domain Eukaryota; kingdom Viridiplantae; phylum Streptophyta; class Pinopsida; order Pinales; family Pinaceae; genus Pinus; species Pinus taeda. The sequence goes on from APFE031425450.1 coordinate 273,111, forward strand.
AAGCTGCCGAGCCCAAAACTGTGGGTGGAATAATGGCACAAACACCAAGGGAGAAACGATTATAAATCAAGGAAGAGAGGACTGAAAAAGTCCAAGAAGGTAAGGGCACACCCAAGGCAACCACAATAAAATTGAAAGAGAAGACACCCCTATCCAAGCAGGCCAAAACAAAGAAACATGTTTCTACAGGAAGCCAAAAAAAAGTCAGCGCAGGACTTTCTACAGGAAGTATGAAGGCAAAAAAGAAAAAGGAGAAATCACCCAGAATCTTGGCCAGGGAGGCAGTAGAAGTGCTGGCTACCTTAAGCATAGCCCCAGAGCAAAAAGGGAAGAGAAAAGGGAGCCTTCTATGTATTTTAAGGCAAGAAGGAGCACGAGGATAAAGAATGGCATACCCCAGCCACTGTCAAAAGAGCCAATCACGATTGTAGACACCCCAGCTACACAAAAGGAGAGATCTCCCTCCAAGGCATCCATCATTTATGAACGGGGAAGCCCGAAGACATCCACCAGGAGAGAAAGAATGAAGATGTTAGACACAAAGGCCTCTCTACAGGATGTTGAGACAATTCTACAGGATACTTTGGCTAGGCTAAAGGATACCAAAGAGTTGGAAGAGAAGGAAGCTACATCATCCCAGGAGGAGGGAAAGACTGAGAAAATTGAGGAACCAAGCCCCCAACCCAACCTAGGCTCTTACTACAACTTTCTAGAAGCGGGAAGGATAATTCCCCAAAAATTTGCGGTGCCGCTCTTCTTTGCACTAGAGGAAGACAGAGTGAGGACCCACACTTGGATGAAAATTGCCAAGTCCAAGGGTGTGGTAGATATAGGTCCTCTAGAGGAACAACTCAAAGAGGCAACGAAAGAATTGGCTGGGGTACGGAAAATAGAAAGCAGCCAGCGGGCCAAGCTCCAGGAAGAAAATGAGCTGCTAAAATAGCAGCTATGGTCATAGGGACACCTTATGGAGGATAGGCCCCACAACTTAGGCGGAAAACAACAACATGAGGAGCCCACAACAACCAATAAAACACTTGATGAACAACAGAGAAGGGAAGGAATGCAGGCTGAAATTGAGACATTGAATCGATAGCTACAGGAAAGAGAATTGCAAGTAGGCCTAGAGATACAGTCTTTGAAATAGTAGGTACAAGAAAAGGAGGCCCAACTGGCCTGCATGGCCAGTTGGGCGATGAAAGCTCTGCAGTGTAGGCAGCCGGCCAAATCCTACGCCCTATATCTCAGGGATCAGTAGTTGCAGTTTCAAATCAACACTTTGGCACAGAGAGGTATCACTCCATTTCAGAACTACTCTCAATTCATGGCCCTATGTGACAACAGTTCATCCGAAGACAAGGCCAAGCTATCACAGTTTTACCTACACAACTTGGCCCTTCCCAACATGAACTCGTGGGACCCTAACGCTACGGTAGGGGATGTACAACTTATGGCCATGGCCTCTTGGCTAAATCATGAAGAAAAGAGAGCAGCAGAGGTCCAAAACATTATGAACAGAGAGCTACATGAGCCACTATTGATTAGAGCAGAACCCGAGGATCCTTTAGCATTGATATCCACCCACCAGCACTTGGCCAATGACCCCCAGGCCCTACCAGATTACATGGGAAGACAAGCCCAATCCATAGCCCATTTTGAGGACATGGAGAGACTGGTGGGGGATAACTATGTTCATGCTTGCTCCCGAAGGTCGAATTCACTGTCCCATAGCCTAAAGATGAGAGAATACCACACCCCCACAAGGATGAGGGAGGCCTTGGCAAGAGTGCCTCTCTACAAAAAATCCATGCAGAATCTTCAGGCCGCTGGATTGGCCTCAAATTCAGTCCTCCCTTGCTTTTGGGGTTGTTAGAGGGATTCAAGGAATAGGAGAAGCACAACCAGTGGGAAGAAGTGGAAAGCAAAGCAAGATTTCATGACCGTGCATAAGATATCACTTCAAAGGCCTAGGATGTGAGGGATGCAATTAAGGCTATCCAAGACGATGAGTTGGACTAGTTGCTCAGAGGATGAGCAACCCATTTAGCAGGGGGTGATGATGAGCCCCGAATTGTGTAACTTATTGGTCTCATTTTTCCTAGTTGTCCTTGTTCAATCCTCCATTTCTCATAGATTATGCATGTTTTTTAGTATGTTTATGTTGTTTGAACGAATAAGGGTGGTCACTCTACTAGGGAGGCTAATACGTGGTTATTTAAGGTTTTTTTGACAAGTTTTGGAGAAAAACGAAGAAATCATGGGACAGGTGATAGCCAAGCTTGAGGTGAGGATTCGTAGGGGGTTGTCTTTTGCATTAAATGACCCTTCCTTGAAATCTCCACCCTCAAACTCTGAGCTCAACAGGCCACCAAAACGAATCTTAAAGGCAGCCAAGCACCTTTGGAAAGAGTGACTGTTTACTGTAGTTGGAACAGCCGAGTCCCTTGAATTTAGGAGGGCTGCTAGGCCCCTTGTAGTGTATAAATAAGAAGGCCTCAGCATTCGTAGTTTACTTTTGGAACTGTTGTAATTTTGCACTAGAGTGTTGTCATTTTTCCAACTCGTTTTCTTGTAGCTACTGCTGTATAACTTTCTTGTGATGATTATTTTCGGATAATGAGAAGCAGATCTATTTGGCATCAGCTCTAAGTTTTTTGTAGGAGCCTGTAGCTCTTGGGGTTGGGCCCAACCTAAGAGCCAAGGCCTCCTTCATGTATTGTTATCTGTTTTCCTTGTGTCTTTGCAAAATAATTTATGTTTAGTAGATTAACAACTTGCTGATTACATAGGTCATGGTTAATGATCAGATAGGCTTTTACATGCTCAGATTTAGTTGATAGATTAGTAACAGGGAATATCTCTAGAAAAAGGCCATCAAGCACCTCTGATCTCACCTCTCCCTTAGTGGGATCATGAGCTGGGACAAAGGTGACATTGCTACCAACAAAAATGTTGTTTTGCTTTGTCATGCAATTCTTAGTGTTGGAATCCTCATTCGCAGATGCTAATATTAGTAGTGTTTAAATTCTTCAGTTGATGATTTCTTCGTTGTATAAGTTATTTCATGCATTTAATTTTGAATAAATTTTTGTTCATTTCCTTTTGTTTTTACTTAGGTCAAAATAGAGTAACATAAGTAGGTCATAGGTTTTATAAGAGTTTGTTGGTTCAGTTTGAAAAGCCACTTGCAGAGTACCTGTTACCCCTCCTTACCTACACATACTCCATCCAACCTACCAGTCTCATCCTTTACTTAGAACCCTTACTTTGCATTCGCCTCATTCGCTTACTTTCCATGATTCTCATCTTCTTGTGCAACATCGTTTCATCCTTCCTTGAACAAATCTAACCATCTGTACCACTCCTCAACTCTGTCCTCCAAGTCTTGAACTCCCCTACACCTTTATTTCACCTCCATACTCATTCCTCCACCTTTTTCCCTCCATCCATGCTCCAAATCCCATTTCTGAACATCTTGTAGAAAATTATAGACATCCTGTAGAAATTCCAGACATCCTGTAGAAATTCCAGACATCCTGTAGAACCCTTGCAGACTTCCTGTAGAAGCTCATGAAGGTGGTTTCTTGAAGGCCAAACTATGTGAAACTCTCAGGAAGGGTGCTAGGGACCCCTTCCACCCTCTCTGAACATTCCCAACCTCTTCCAAGCATTTCCTCTCGCCAATCCACCTCTGCACAGTAAAAAACAGTTAAAAATCGCATGCATAATAATTCTGACAACTGATTCAAAAATACAAAAAGATGGTTCTCTCAGATTTTGTTGTAGACATAGCTTAGATATATGCATTTCATCCTCTTAGAAGTCAATGGCATCTCTCCCAATAGCTTGCATCCTCTTTCTTGCATCAGTAGGGCTAGCTGGTAAGATTAGGGTTTGCTAGGGTTTGCGTTTGCTTTCAGCTTCTCAGTTTCCTTCTGTAGATAGATTAGCTTCCTTCGAGCTAGCTTCCATCCATTAGGTAATCAACCTCTTCTCAGAGCTCATAGAAGTTGGTTTGAGCCCCTAGCGGACTTGTACTAGCTGACCAAGTGACATTTGCGGCAAGAGCCAGTACTTGTGCATACAACACCATCGCTTCGAAGTTTGTTACGAACTACCAGGTTGATAAAAGTAAAGAAGGGAGTCCCAAGAGTTGCAACATTGTTGCTGAAATACTGGAGCTCACCAGTACCTAAAGATTTGGATGTCGTTAAAAGCACACTCGACACCTCGTTCCTCCCCACGGGAGTTCTATTCGAAGGTTTGGCTATGGGCCGCATACCCACTATGAAGTTTGAAGATAGGGACCTTGCAGATAGAGAGAAATTCCCTCATTTGGAAACTAGCCAGCTGATGGAACAAAGCACAGAGGGGGCAGTTACAACAATATAGCCATGGAAATGGCTGAGCCAGGTGGAGGATGTCGGGCTACTCCACCTCCTATCGATTCCACACATTCATTGGGCTACTCCACCTCCCATTACCATCAGGGCGGAGCTCATTCATAGGATTTCTCAGCTTCCCTCTATTGGAAGGGACCCCATGGAAATAACTGGTACAAGTGGAGACTTGGAGATTTTAGAGGCCATGAAAAAGAAATATAACTTGGAGAAAAAGCAGAGGGGTTACATTATTACTAGCATTCAGGACAACGGGGTCTGTGTCGCTACCCAGTTGTTGGCAGGAAAGGTGATGAGAAAATGTTATGGCAATGAGGTACCAACAACGGTCATCATGCTGGCCGAGCAATGCACAAAAGGGGTATGGTTCAACTAGTCGCAGTTCCTCTGCGAGGAGTTCCTAACTAACTGTAGGGAGGCCCAAGAGCAGGGTAAGACCTTCCACTACGCGTGGTTTCTCTTATCCATCCGGTTGGTTACAGGAGAATTCCGTGAGGATAGTCAGTTTCCTCCCTTGACCAGGACTAGCCAAAGGAAACAAAATACCCATTGCTATGGGAGATGAAGGATGCCATGTGAATCCGAGAAACCAAGATCTTCTGGGTACTAATGGAGGAAAGCATATGACTATGGATCAATAAACAGTTGCACCTATCCCCCTCGGTATATGACAATCTGAAGAGCTTTGCAGACTTTAAAGCAGATATGCACAATGTGTATATCAGGCTGCAGAAGGAGCTAGAGTAGAAGTGGACCATGCTCCCCTTCATCACAATAGATGACATTTTTTTCATGGTGCTCGACACATGGCCACTAGAATGGCATGCGCAAGATGTGGTAGTGCGCAATGAGATGAAGATTCAAAAACAAAAGGCTACCACCAAGCTACTAGCACAACAAAAGCGGAATGAACAACCAGCTGAAGAAGTACGGGCATCCTGAGAGGCAGTGAAGGCTACTGTGGAAAAGGAAGTAGCACTAAGGGCCACTACGGTGGAGGAAGAAAGAGGCCCAAACCTAACCACAAGACAAGGGATAGATGATACAATGGAAGGCGCTGACCCAAGCATGACCTCGACACAATTGAAATGACCACGTGGGATAGAACGAATAAGGCCACGAAAGAAGACAAAGGCTTCCAAGTTGGATGGGGAGCCTATTACACTAACCGAGGGTGACCTATATGACATTGGCAACACAGTTCACGAAGTCACCAAGGAGGCACTCCAGGAGGCAATGATGGGGTAGCAGAATGTGTTGGGGGGAACTCAGGGTGCAACTCCAAGAACATTAGGTGTGGGCCCCATAGCAGGGAATGGTAGCCGAGGCTATGGGTACATCAACAATAAAGCAATTTCTATAGGCCGGAATGGAAAATACCATTGTGCTTTTGGAAGGAGCACTGACAAAGGACAATATAGAGGACAAAGTTGTGGTAAGTCGGCTCAAGTTTCTTGTATTAAACTTGACTGCCCTTCCATGAGAAATATTATACCAGTTGCAAGATGGAGCGACAACAGAGCTCCGTGCTAGGGAAGGATGCGCAGTACAGGTGCTCAGTGAACAACAAATCGACATCGAGTAGCTTAGCCTCTAATGTGATGAAGTGGTAGCACAGGCTTAGCAGTGGGAGAAAATCATTGAGGAAGCATGTCGTCACGTCCTTGAGTTAGAGATTGCAACAGATTTACCAGTAGGTATACAAATCCACAAACTAGCCAGTGGATTCTGTGAGGCAAAGGAGGAAGTAATAAGGATCTAGCTAGACCTCAACCTATAGATCGCGGAGCTGAGGCTGAAGGCGCAGCCCTCTACACCGCTCGAAGTCAGAGAGCAGAAGCACCGCACCATTCAATCGGGGTTGGAAGCAGACCCAATGCTACAACAGTTAAAGACAGAAGTGTGGGAATTGCAGCAGGCCTATGACAATGTTCGAGGGACCGTGTAGATGGTCGCCCTTACTCAACGACTTGCCAAGATGATGGACACCTAGGCTCTAAAGGAGCAACTGGATGCTACACATCAGAAAGAAGTAGTGCTTAAAGAACGCATCCAGCCATGGCTCGAGGAAGCATTCATGGTCACAACAAAGATTGAGGGAAAGCTGGCACAGGTGCAGGACGTATATGCACTTAGGAATGGAATTGCACTTGACAATGAAGCATCGAAGGTACGTGCACAATGGGTGCAGCGGACATTGGAAGAACGTGTTGCGAATGTAACTAAATCATAGAGGTTGTTGGATGAGCTTCGCGTGAAGATCACCGCACCAGCCGAGTGACTCGGGACAAGTCACGAAGATTGTGTTGTGGGCTTGTTGGGTAACGGATCCCCCCATAGCGGGTTTTTGGGGCTTAAAACTTAGTTTTGGGTCAATGTAATGTAAAGATCCCGTAAAATGTAGGCGCGGAGTGTGAGAGTCTAGGGTAGTCTACCCTAAAATATTGTAATTCAATATAGAATGTGTCGGCTACCCATGGTCCGTGGACCATGGGAATGTATAAATAGAGCGAGGCTCTAAACGTAAAATGTAGTTTTTAGAAATCTTGATCTGAAGTAATATGGCTTTGGGATAAGGATTTCGTTCTGAGTTTGTAGGTTCAAGTCTTGGGTTATAGTAGTAAGGAGAGGCTTTGCAGCAGTGTGCGCAGAGGCCTAGTAGAGTCCAGAGCTATGTGCATAGACCCCTACAGCTGAGTGCACAGGGCGGAGTTGGGCTTATAACTGAACAAAGGTTTAATAAAAGATAAGTTGATTCTAAAATATTTTTCATCCACTCGTAGATCTGTGTGTTTATGTTTCTGTTATATTTTTATGCATCTCTTTATAGTTTATGATTGCACACACTTGCTATGGATGTTGAATGTTTGATAAAGACTACTGGGCCCACAAAATTAAGTCATATCTATAATAATAACACAGTAAGGGTAAAGGATCTAGACAACGCGTCTTCACATTCTGCACCAGAACTACGCGAAGGTCGTTGCGTGGAACACTGTAGGCCCGCAAGATTGGCTTGTGAACTTCCTAGACCTCATCGATACATCCCTAGGGTGTGGAAACCTGGTTCCAATACTCTCCCATACTATGTCAGGTGAGACCTTAGTCTGCGCTCCATGGACTATTTCCAAAAGGACCGGTATTTTCGGGATTTGTTTGGCTAAATCTCTTCTGAACCTGGGTCAGGCCCCAACAAGCTAACAGGCTCAATGAAATCTTTAGATTAATATTTTTTAACCCACAGATTCTAATTTGATGATAATGGGTAGATCCATCTTAGATAAAGATTTAACATTTTTTATGAACAAACATTATTTAAATATTTTGTATAGTTATTTAATTTTTTATTTTTAAATTAAAAAAAATTTAATAGATATGAACAAAACTTAAACTTTAATTACTGACACACATCCTTATTTATCATAGTGAAATGTAAAATAAACCTCTAATTTCAATGAAAAATAAATACAAATTCTCATAGTTAATATATTCTCATATATCTAAAACATTGAATAAAATTTCAAATGATAACTCTTGTTTAAAAAAAAAAATAGAAATATTGATTTGCAATTAACAACATATAAGAATTAATAAAAATTAGATTCTGTATTAAAACGTGTCTTGCATGCATTATGGTGTACTGAATTATATAATGTCTTTGTCCTTTGTAGTTCACATTCCTCTGTGCAGCTGCATATGGCCAAAGAAACATTTTATTGAGTCATCGGTAAGGGGATCATTGTGTTTAGTTTCACACCATTTAACTAGTCGAATAAGTTTTAGGACTTTATAATTTAGTTTTTTACAACTTTAATTTTTTTATAGTATTAGATGTTTATAACTTTAAATAACTTTATGTTATTATATTTTATAATTTATGTTTTTTTGGTTTTCTATTTTTTTTATATAACCTAGTTTATTAGGTTTCTATTATTATTAGGTATAGCTCGTAGGTTATATAAATGTTATATTTAGATTTTATAATGTTATATATAGGTTTTATTTCTTTTATAACTTTAGGCTTTTATATTATTAAGTTTTATAATAACATAGGGTTTCACTCAATGAACCTTTGACATATCGTGTGTGTTTGTGGTATACTAAACAATATCTCTAATTTGACTACATATTAGAAACTACTTCTAAAAGTCACAATATTTGACCCCCTACCAATATGAGCCTAATACACACTCCTAATTTTAAAAACCCCTACTTTCACTAGATATGGTAGGTATCCATTTTTTCATTAACATTTTTTATACCCTTTTATATTTTTTTCATTAAATTTGAGCTCCATTTTTTATACCTATCAATATAAAAACCCTTTACTCCCTAAATATCCTCCAATATATTATGTCATTTTTTCCTCAAAACATATCCCCCAATATAAACCCATGTGGTATGGTATTGCTCCCCTAGTGAAGCCCTTGTGTATACTAATAGGTTTTATAATTTTGAGATTTAGTATTAGTAGTAAAAAAAGTAATCAAAATAAAGGATAGCTTTGTCATTCAAGAAATTTGATGAGAATGAATTATACTATGTTTACAAGAAGATGAACACAAAAGCAGATAAGTTGGGTAATAAAGGAGCAATTTTGAAGTAAGGTGTAATGGAGATATATAAAACACAAATTTTATTTACCCCTTTGCGATGATGTTTAAGAAATATATGGATAAAAAGGAGGTACATTCTAGGAGATCAATGGGAAGAACAAATGAACCTAGAAGCAAACAAATTGGGTGATAAAGGAGCAATTTTAAAGCAAGGTGTAATAAAGATAGATCAAGTAGAAGTTTCTTTTTTCCAAGGAACAAGCATAATTTTTATTAAGATTGTTAAGAAAATTTCATGTTGTATGCCAGCATTATGATATGCTTTCTCTACTATCCAATGATGGAGTTCTATGTTACCTAAATATTACAAAATCCTTCAATATTTTGAAGGTCCAAAAACTACGTACAAACTGTTTAGTGGACTGTTCTGCATAAAATGAAAGCAAGCAAAACAAAATAAACCAGAGAGACCAAAAATGGATTGATCTTGTCGATCAATCCCTGGCACCTGCCTCCACATCTATATATGACATGTGATAAACCTGGAAGAAGTCACCATTCCTGTATTCCTGTATTAACCATTATCCTCTATTCAGCTGCGTGGCTCCTTTGGAAAGAATGTCAGCGACTTCATTCCTTTCCCTATAAATGTGACAGCAGAAAAAAGATTCAAACTGTGATTTAAGACCAATTATTTCTTCCAGCAAATCTTTGAGTGTGTGCACATGACAGTGATAAGATCCATTTATCCAGTTTTTGATGAGTTGAGGGTCCCCAAAGATTTGGATTGAAGGGCAATGTTTTTCCAGGGCGAAAAGTAGTAGGTGTCTAAGGCTGTTGAGTTCGGCATAGTTGTTTGTTCCCCTACCTAGCCCCACTTTCAATTTGAAGTTTGCAGCCTCTGATAGGTGTAGGATGGCTCCTCCCCCACAGCCTTTGGCATTGGTAGAGCCATCAAAGTAAGCCCAAGGTTGGTTCTTATCAATAGTTTCAGGGAAAATGTTTGGGGGTGTGGGGGGGGACGGTATTTTTGTTCAGGGAGAGAGTTGTAGATAGCTAGGATGTTTTTGCACAAAGCTGCACCTAATATAATTTTGTCATAAAAAATTATGGAATTCCTGGTGATCCAGATGCCCCAGCATGTGATGAGTGGCAGGTTTTTTTGTTTCTAATTTGGTGACTTGGACCACCAAGTCTCCCAAGCCTCTATGATATTATTGTCAGTCCACTGATAGGGAAAATTATGCCCCTGAGTGATTGTATTCTAGATCTCAACTGAAGCTCGATAGTGAAGGAATAAGTGGTTTGCGTCCTCAGTGGCAAAGTTGCAGATGCTGCATCTTGACAACCCATGGATGTTCTGCTTAGCCAGATTGTGATCAGTGGGAATTTTGTTGGAGATGATAGCCCAAAATAGGAGTCTCGTTTTGTGAGGGGCTTTCAGTTTCCAAAGAGAGCTCCACCACCAGCACTGAGGATTTGTGGCATGAGATTCCATTAATGAATCAAAAACTTCTTTGGGGGAATAGTTTCCTATGGCAGCCTTGGCCCAGATAAGGTTGTCTTCTCTTTTTGAGATCTTAACATTTTCTTCCTCGAGGCCACCAATAAAGCCAACCCAATCCTCTCTCCATCTGTCACTGATGCCCAAAGTGTCAAAGTCCTTCCAACACCTGTGAGGTTCATCTGCCCAACCAATGTCTTGAATGTGATCAAGGAGGGTATGACCAGTCTCACTGAGATCCCTTCTCATATCATGAGGAAAGATGTGGACATTCCCACTGCTAGCCCAAGGATCAGCCGTTATCCTGATTTGAGTACCATTCCCCACCTTCCAAGCCAATCTAGATTTTATGATGTTCATTGAGTGAATGATTGTCTTCCAGATGATTGAGCCCCCCGAGTAGTGGTGCTGAGTACTACGGATCTAGTCAATGGGGGACTATGGAAAGATATAATTTTTGTAGATTACTTTTATTGAGAGGTTGTTTGAAGAGATAATTTGCGAGACCAATTTAGCTCCCAAGGCTTTTATGAAATCTTGAGGCTCTTTTAGGCCCCAACCTCCCCACTTTTTAGGTTTAGCTATCTAATCCCAATTAACCCAAGTGAATACTTTGCCATCAGCTTGTCCCCGCCAAAGGAACCTACGAAAAATCTGTCTGATTTTGTGGTGGATGCCTTTGGGAATCTAGGCCAAAGACATCCAATAGACTGGGATAGCCTCTAGAACTGATTTTCTAAGGGTGAGTCTCCCTGCCCTAGAAAGCCATCTCTGTTTCCAGATATTAATGTGGCCTTGAATCTTTGCTGTCATCCAGGCCCAGTCAGTAATGTGATATCCATTAGGTTTGAGGCAAAACCCCATGTATCTTAGACCAGCATCCAAGTCTTGTCGCACAAAAGAAAAACGTTGGGAGGTAAAGTGTTGCTCATTAGGATGGCAGGAGATGAAAGTAATCGTTGATTTTTTGGTGTTTGGCTCCATTTCTATAACTTTACAAAATAAATTTAAAATTTCCTTGAAAGTACAGGAGTCACTAGGGGACCCGTTTAGAAAAATTAGAATATCATCAACAAAGATAAGGTGAGAGATGGTGGTCATGTCGCTGATCCTGACACCCCTTAGCAAGCCATTGTTCCTAGCTACAAATATAAGTCTGTTGATTCCTTCCATTATCAGTAGAAACAAGAGAGGGGAGAGAGGGCAACCTTGTCAGAGCCTCCTTTGAACATGAAAAATCTTTAAAGCTGCGCCATTTATGAGGACACTAAAGGACACTCCAGAGAAACAGCTACCCACCCACTTGATGAACTGGTGGGGAAGCTAATATTGGTTAGAATGAGTTGTAGATAGGTCTAGCTAACCCTGTCGAAGGCTTTAGATAGATCAATTTTTAGAATGGAGGTTTTTATCAAATCAGATTTTATTGAATGGAGCATTTCTTGTGCAATGCCAATAGCTTCCTACATATGGCAGTGGCTAAGGAAACCAAATTTTTCTTTAGAGATCATTCTTGAGAGGATGGGTTTAATACGAAGGGCAATGATTTTGGAACAAAACTTATAGATGCAGTTGCAGAGAGAGATAGACCTAAAATCATCAAAGGGTTGGGGGTTATCCACTTTGGGGATAAGGGAAAGGAATGTAGAGTTAAAAGCCTCATCCATAACCACTATGATTTGGTAGTCTTCTGCAACTAGCAATAGGTCTTGACCAGTGAGCTCAAAAAAAGCAATGAAAAATTCGATTGGCCAACCATCCAACCTTGGACTTTTATCTTTGCCCATGCTTTTGAGGCTTGCCTCTAGCTAAGCTAAACTAATGGGGGCATTTAGAATCTCCTTGTCCCCTTCATCAATGAAAAGAGGGATTGCCTCTGTAGCTTGGAGAATCTTCGCTATGTTAGCTTCCCTGGGTCTCTTGTAGATATCTGAGAAATGTCTGACTACCAGGTCCACTAGCTGAGTGAAAGTGTTGGCTTCTCTTTCGTGTTTGTCCCTTAGGCCCCATATGGTGTTGATGTTCCTCCTACCTCTGGCAAACTATTGAAATAACTTGGTGTTTAATGAAGCACAAGTTTTATTTACACCTTTTCCTCGATGTTTAAGAAATATATGGATAAAAAGGAAGTATATTCTAGGAGATCAATGGGAATAATAAAGTAAAATAAAGGGGTTTTCGGAAAATCAATCATGCCATCCCCGAAAACCATACCCTATAACCCGACACAGAACAAACATTGGAATATAAATTCACATGATGGATATGTGTATGATAGACAAGATAACATTTCTCTAGAAATAAAAATGTGTTTCAGAATGCAAGATGGCGAGGAGGAAAAATGTGGAGAGTGCTCAAGTATGATAATCTCTCTCCTATTAAATAATGGGATAGAGCACCAAGACTTCATTCTGTTGAATTAAATGTGATCTAAGGCAGAGCAAGTTGCGTAGGTAAATCAGTGTTCGAAATGGATTATCTTTGCAATAAGATGATTAGGGAACATTGGATGATAAATCTTCCACTTAGACAATGTCGCTTCAATTTTTGAGTCCCACCAGCTTCTATAGAGTATGAGCTTGCTAATGAAATGCCAAACATGCCTGGGATCTAGCATATCATTCTTTTTTAAATTCTAAGTTGCAAGTGGATAGAAATAGAGACTATAGAGGCCCATTCTAGTGAACAGGACCATGAGAATTAACCACAATCCATAGATAATATGTTGAAGGAAATGGTGTCACTGGTGGAAAGAGTGAGTAAAAGAAAGGCATTGGTAGAGAGGGAGAAAGATGCAAAACTGGATTATTGGAGAAAAAATATGAATGGATTCAGAGAATATTATTTAAAAAATTGGCAATAATGGAGACAGATATTGCAGTACTTAATCTTAGAATCAATGGAGTGGAGGCATACATAAACAAGGAGAAAACAAGGGTGCATAATCTATAGGAAGAAAACAAGGACGCAGTTGCAAAAGTTGGAGCATATGGAACTTGATAAATCTTAAATATGGAATGTGTTATGCATGTATGTCTTGTGTTTAGGAGTTTTTTGCGAAGTATATTGCAGATACCAGTGTAGAATTGTAGTTAGAAGATCTCAAAGAGGAAAAAAAAGACTTTTGTGGATGTATTGGAACAGTAAAGCCTATGAAAACACTAAAAAATGTAAAGAGTTTTGACCTTGCAACCCCAATGTTTCTTTTAATGAAAAAATGATAATTATTTCATTTATAAATATAT
>APFE031425450.1:287271-301296 GCA_000404065.3 Pinus taeda
AAATAAATTTTAAAATTCTATTCTCTCTAAGAAAATGATTACATTATTAATAATATTAAAGGTTAAGAGAATGTGTTTCCTAATGACATTATACAACTTGAGTGGGTCTAATGGTTAAGAGCATGTGTTCCCCCCTAAGAGGTCATGGGTTCAAAACCACAGGGGGAGTAGAGTATGTATGCCTTTGTAGACTTAGTAGTCAAATTGTTGCATAGAGGTGGGTCCCTTGTCCCACAAACAAGGGGGTCTCATGCATCAATTTGTGGTGTGACCTTAAAATTGGATAATAATATAATAATTAACATTAATAATGTTAATATAAATAACATTAAGATTAATATTAAATAATAGCATTAATAATATTTACATTCTAATCAATCATGGTAAAAAAAACTCAAACATGGTCATATATGGTTAAAAATTTCCAACATGCTTAATCATTGTCACTCATTATCAGCCATCCTCAATGATACAACACCTTATTTAACATTAGTCAACCATGGTTAACCTTGGTTAACCTTAGTAAACTAGGGTCAACCATGGCCAACACTCTTAACCTAGAAAACCCCTTGCTCTATGAATTCCTAATGGCCAACTCGGGTCAACCATGGTTGGAATGGCATAACATGGTCAACCAAGGTTTCTATGGTTGAAAATGTTCAACCATTGTCAAAATAGGAAACCATAATCTATCATAGAAAGGTATGCTTAGCTATGGCTAAACATGTGAAGCCATAGCTAATCATGTTCAACCATGGGAAAACTTAAGTCAACCATGGTTACTCATTGTCATCACTGGCAACCATATTCATCATAATCAACATTTGAAAACCATGGTCAACCCATGCTCAACATGGCCAACAATGGTTAATATGGTCAAACATGGTCAACCTAGGTCATCATGGTAAAACATGGCCAACCATAGTCATTCATTGTCAATATAGATAACCATAGTCTATTATGGAAAACTATGGTCACCATGGCCAAATTATTCAAACCATATTCACCCATGGTGAACTTGGTCAAGCCATGTTCACCCATGATTAAACAATGCTCACCAATAATCAGTGTTTAATAATATTAATATTAATATGGTTTAAAACACATTTGTTTACTAATGTGGTTGATTATGTTTAACTATGTTTGATCGAATGTTGCAATGAAACATTACAAAATTAGTCAACCACATTTACTAATCTAGTTGACTGTGTTCAACTATGTTTGAACTGTGTTTAACAATCAACACTCTTCAAGTTCAGTCAAACATGATCACCTATTGATATTATTGATAAATATCAATAATCAAGCATGTTGTGATGTCAAAATGGTACATAAATCTATCCAAGTTAATATTGATAATCAAACATCTTGTGATATCATAATGGCATATAAATCTATCCAACATTACAATGTGACAAACATTGCTGCAATGTGACAAACCTTGTTGCAATGTTACATTTCGTTGTCATTTATCTAATGTTGCAATGTAACATTACAACATTAGTCAACTACATTTACTAATGTTGTTGACTATGTTCAACCTGTTTGACTATGTTTGAGAGTCAACACTCTTCAACTTTGCTAAAACATAATCACGATTCACCTTTTAATTTGATTAATATTAATAATCAAACATGGTAATCCATATTGGTAAAAAATATACGAACATAGCCAAACAAAGTCAACCAATAGTCAAACTTTCTGAACCATAATGGTCAATCAAGGTATCTATGGTCAACTGTGGTCAGTCATGGCCAACCATTTCTAACCATGGCCATCCATAGCCAACCATGGTCAACCATGAGAAACCATAGTCAACCAAGGTCACTATTTCCAACCATGACCACCAATGGTCAACATGGTTAGAATGTTCAACTAAGGTCAACCATGGTCAACCAAGATCAACCATGGTAAACCATGGTTAACCAAGGTCAACAAAGATAAACATGGCTATAATGGTTGAACATGGTCATCCATGATACACCATGGTCAACCACGACCAACCATGATTAGCCATAAAGGTTAATCAAGATCTCTATAGTTAGAATGTGTTAAGTAAACTTGACTCAGGATAGTGTCAAAGTTGACCAAGTTAACCAGTGATGGTTTTGTGGCACATGGTATTGTGCAATCATAGTATTCTGCTTGTGGTATTATATGTAATGGAGCTTATAAAAGGCTGGAAGGACTTCATTGTAATGCAAGACCTAGAGGTGAGCGGTGAAGGCTCACTTGGTTGAACTGTCCAGGGTTTTTGCCAATGCTAATGAGATCTTATTAGGATGGGTTTTTCCTCGGATTTGTGGTTTTCCTGGATAAACATTTGTG
The DNA here is from genome assembly GCA_000404065.3 of Pinus taeda. Lineage (NCBI taxonomy): Eukaryota > Viridiplantae > Streptophyta > Pinopsida > Pinales > Pinaceae > Pinus > Pinus taeda. The sequence continues at coordinate 289,600 of APFE031425450.1, forward strand.
TTTATGTGTTTATGGTTGTTGTTGGTTATTTTCTTATATAATATATATTATATATATATATATATATATAATATATATATATATATATATATATATTCCTCTTGGTAATTATTCATGTTATGCAGTAAATTTCTTAACAACTGGTATCAGAGCCAAATATTGGCTTCAAAGGGATTCTTTGATGCCAAGGGTTTATAGTGCCTGATGAGATCAATGCAGCCTTTTTATAGATCTAGGTCTAGAAAATAATGGTGGAACAATCGTATGCGGAAGAACCTCGAGGAGAATGTGCGGAAGATAGTGCCGTAACTGCTAGGGATCGCAGTGCATTTGCGATATTTACAGGTTTGGAACATGCTAACGAGTTGTTCAGGATTCATGCAGCTATTTAAAGAAGGTTGAGAGATACCTTTGGTTTGGGCTACATGCAGGTCAGCAGAAGAAAATTATTCATGCGGCTTCGAAAATTGTTCGTTTTCTGCTACGTGAGGCCACTGGTGCTGGAATCCATGAGGTTCTCGGGCTCGCAATTGGAGCGGTTTGATAGAAGTTTTTGAGCAAATCAAATTGAGAGAGGATGGATCACAATCGTAGTAGCAATGAAAACACACACACACAAAAAAAATAAAAAAAAAATTAATGAAGTCAAAAATATTGCATGTAAATGGGCATACTACTGTAAGACCTAGTAAGGCATGTGTACCCCTCGGTGATCACCGGTAAGTCTAGGTTAGAACTAGGTAATAGGGGGATGTCAAGTTAACAATACCCCGGGTAAAAACTCTGAGGGGGGTAAGAGCTAGAATGAGCGGGTTTGTCTCACTTAGCAGGTTTGGCTGGAGTTAGTCAAGGAACTCCAAGTCAAGTTTAAGGGGGCAATTGTAAAGTAAACTTGACTCAGGATAGTGTCAAAGTTGACTAGGTTAAACAGTGATGGTTTTGGGGCACATGGTAGTGTGCACTCATAGTATTCTGCGCGTGGTATTATATGTAATGGAGCTTATAAAAGGCTGGAAGGACTTCATTGTAATGCAAGACCTGGAGGTGAGCGGTGAAGGCTCACTTGGTTGAACTGTCCAGGGTTTGGCCAATGCTAATGAGATCTCTTAGGATGGGGTTTTTCGCCAAATTTTTGGGTTTTTCCTGGATAAACATTTGTGTTTATGTGTTTATAGTTGTTGCTACTTATTTTCTTATATATATAATAATATATATATATATATATTATATATATATATATTATATATATATATATATATATTTCCTCTTGGTAATATTTATGTTATGCAGTAAATTTCTTAACAACTGGTATCAGAGCCAAATATTGGCTTCAAAGGGATTCTTTGATGCCAGGGGTTTATAGTTCCTGAAGAGATCAATGAAGCCTTTTATAGATCTGGGTCTAGAAAATAATGGTGGAACAATTGTACGTGGAAGAACCTCGAGGAGAATGTGCGGACGATAGTGCCGTAACTACGAGGGATCACAGTGCATTTGTGATATTTACCAGTTTGGAACATGCTAACGAGTTGTTCAAGATTCATGCAGCTATTTAAATAAGGTTGAGAGATACCTTTCGTGTGGTCTGCATTCAGGTCAACAGAAGAAAATTGTTCATGCGGCTTCGAAAATTGTTCGTTTTCTGCTACGTGAGACCACTAGTGCTGGAGCGGTTTGATATAAGTTTTTGAGAAAATCAAATTGAGAGAGGATGGATCAAAATCATAGTAGAAATAAACACACACACACACACCAAAAAAAAAAAAAAAAAAAAATATTGAAGTCAAAAATATTGCATGTAAATGGGCATACTACTGTAAGACCTGGTAAGGCATGTGTACCCCTCGGTGATCACCGGTAAGTCTGGGTTAGACCTAGGTGATAGGGGGATGTCAGGTTAACAATACCCCAGGTAAAAACTCTAAGGGTGGTAAGAGCTAGAGTGAGCGGGTTTGTCTCACTTAGCAGGTTTGGCTGGAGCTAGTCAAGGAACTCCAAGTCAAGTTTAAGGGGGAAATTGTTAGGTAAACTTGACTCAGGATAGTGTCAAAGTTGACCAGGTTAAACAGTGATGGTTTTGGGGCACATGGAAGTGTGCACTCATAGTATTATGCCCGTGGTATTATATGTAATGGAGCTTATAAAAGGCTGGAAGGACTTCATTGTAATGCAAGACCTGGAGGTGAGCGGTGAAGGCTCACTTGGTTGAACTGTCCAGGGTTTTGGTCAATGCTAATGAGATGTTCTTAGGATGGGTTTTTCCCCGAATTTGGGGTTTTCCTGGATAAACATTTGTGTTTATGTGTTTATGGTTGTTGCTACTTATTTTCTTTTATATATATATATATTCCTCTTGGTAATTATTTATGTTATGCAGTAAACTTCTTAACAACTGGTATCGGAGCCAAATATTGGCTTCAAAGGGATTCTTTGATGCCAGGGGTTTATAGTGCCTGATGAAATCAATGAAGCCTTTTTATAGATCTGCGTCTAGAAAATAATGGTGGAACAATCGTACGTGGAAGAACCTCGAGGAGAATGTGCGGAAGATAGTGCCGTAACTGCTAGGGATCGCAGTGCATTTGTGATATTTACCAGTTTGGAACATGCTAACGATTTGTTCAAGATTCATGTGACTATTTAAAGAAGGTTGAGAGATACCTTTGGTGTGCGCTGCATGCAGGTCAATAGAAGAAAATTGTTCATCCGGCTTCGAAAATTGTTTGTTTTCTACTACGTGAGGCCACTAGTGTTGGAATCCATAAGGTTCTCGGGCTCGCAGTTGGAGCGGTTTGATAGAAGTTTTTGAGAAAATCAAATCGAGAGAGGATGGATCAGAATCACAGTAGCAATAAACACACACACACACAACAAAAAATAAAAATTAACGAAGTCAAAAATATTGCATGTAAATGGGCATACTACTATAAGACCTGGTAAGGCATGTGTACCCCTTGGTGATCACCAGTAAAGTTTGGGTTAGACCTAGGTGGTAGGGGATGTCAGGTTAACAATACCCTAGGTAAAAACCTTGAAGGGGGGTAAGAGCTAGAGAGAGTGGGTTTGTCTCACTTAGCAGGTTTGGCTGGAGTTAGTCAAGGAACCCCAAGTCAAGTTTAAGGGAGCAATTGTTAAGTAAACTTGACTCAGGATAGTGTCAAAGTTGACTAGGTTAAACAGTGATGGTTTTGGGGCACATGGTATTGTGCATTCATAGTATTATGCCCATGGTATTATATGTAATGGAGCTTATAAAAGGCTAGAAGGACTTCATTGTAATGCAAGACCTGGAGGTGAGTGGTGAAGGCTCACTTGGTTGAACTGACCAGGGTTTTGTCCAATGCTAATGAGATCTTATTAGGATGGGCTTTTCTCTAGATTTGGGGTTTCCCCGGATAAACATTTGCGTTTATGTGTTTATGGTTGTTGCTGGTTATTTTCTTTTATATATATTCCTCTCAATAATTATTTATGTTATGCAGTAAATTTCTTAACAGAATGGTCCAACATGGCCAACCAAGATCAACCATGGTTAACCAACATTAAAAATAGTCATCCAAGATCAACATGGTTAACATGGTCGAACATGGTCAACCAAGGTTAATTATGGTCAACCATGATCAACCATGGCCAAGCATGGTCAATTATGGTCAACCAAGATCAGCCATGGTAAAACACGATCAATCAAGATTAATTATGGTCAATAATGGCCAACCAATATGAACACGGTTAGAATGGTCGAATATTGTCAACCTACGTCAACCATGATTAACCATGGTTGATCATGATCAACAATGATAAACCATACTTGTCAAGTACGATCCCTATGGTTAGAATAGTTGAACATGGTCAACCAAGGTCTATATGGTTGAATATGTTCAACCGTAATGGTCAATCAAGGTCTCTATGGTCAACCCTAGTTAACCATGATTAACTATGGTCAACCATGGTTGAACCATGGTTAACCATGATCAACTATGGTAAACCATGAACAACCATGGCCAACCATGATTAACTATGGTAAACCATGAACAACCATGGCCAACCATGCTTAACCATGATCAACCATTTTCAACCACAGTAACTTATGGTCAAACATGGTTGAATATGGTACCAATTGTCAACCATGGCAAACCGTTGTCAATGAGAACATGTTAGCATTAGCTATTGTCAACTATGGTAAACCATTATCAATCATGGTTGAATATGGTAAACCATGATCAACCATGGTTGATTATTAATATTAACTTGGATAGATCACCCATGGTTAACCAAGATTAACATGGTTAACCAAGATTAACATGGTTAACCAAGGTTGACCATGGTCAACCATGATCGACCATGGTCAACCATAATGGTGAACCATGATCAACCATGGTCAACCAAGGTCAATTAAGATCAACGTGGTTAGCATGGTCGCACATCCTCAACCAAGGTCAAATAAGGTCAACCATGGTGAACAATGGTCAAGCATGATCAACCATGGTCAACCGTAATTGTAACAACCCTGGGTTATGTAATAAAATTAATGAAGGAACAATAAGACCAAGACCACGGGACACGTATTCTAAGATGAATGTTGGGAAAAAAATCCTAGTGTTGGTGCTCACTTGGTTTCTTATGGCTAAGGGAAATTGGAAAAGGATTTGGAAAGACAAAGAGGCATTAATTGGCATTTTATTTATGAAAATAATGGAAATTAGGAGAAAATGAAGGTGAAAGATCACAGGTTGCACGCGAGGAGGATAATGGAGGGAAAATGATGGAAAATGATGAAAATAGTAGCCTCACTAATAAAAAGGCTTTTGGGGATCAATTCATAACCTTTTGTCAGTTCAGTTTCGGAGCTCTTTCTTCATTCTCTCTCTCACACACTTAGAGTATTCTTAGAGCACTCTAGCATTGGAGGAAGGAGGGAAAAGGAAGGACAATAAATCAAGGGGAGCAAAGATGAAGCAAGGAAGAGTGGGATAAATTGGCTACATTGGGATTACTTGCAGGTATCGAGTTCCATGTATGATTTCCTTTCTAGTTTTGGCACACATGGTATATGCATCTATGTTCTTGGTTCTCTTATTTTCATTCACATGGGTTTTTCTAGGTAAGATAATGATATTCATCACTGGATTTCCAATTCTAGATAGCCATGGTGTGATGTTGTTTCTCTTACTTGGTTGAGATGGATTTCCGGATGGTTTCAAAACTGAGTGGGGTGGTCTCAGGAAATAGCAAAAGGCCTAGAAATTCCTTGAACAATAATGGTTGAATACATGGTAAATCTTTGTTGTGAATACCCTCGTTGGGCCTATAAATCCCTTGAATGGTAATGTAAGGATGCATGATAAATCCTAGAGGGTGGAGAGATATGGATGCATCCATGCTTGTATACGCCTAGTGATCCATGGACCATTATATGGTGGGATTGTGGTAAACCCTGGTAGTGTATGTTTCTTTTTTAGGCCTAAAAAATTCTCGCAAGATTGTATTAAACCCTGGTTATATAGATTAGGGTTTCCGACCTAGGAATCTTTGACCAATATTGGATGCATATACAGTAAAGCCTAAGGAAGCCCTGATCAGTTTTATTGTCAGTCCCACATTCATCCTTGGAATATGGCACAAAGTTGATTGGCTGAAAGAAAGATTTTGTTCAACACAATATATGGTCGGGTGGTACGTGCAAGTCCCTGACTTGGTTGGCCTTTGCATATGTTCATAAGAGCTCGTTTCCTCATGTTTTCCATGTGTAAATGTACTTATTATTATCTAGTTTTAATGGTTGTGTTATCATTGTTATTATGTTGGTTATACGATGGTTATAAGCATGGTTTATGACATACTTTGGTTATGGATCTCGCCATGTTTTGATTATTAAATGAAATTCTAATGAATGTATCACCTAATAGATGGTAATGTAGATATTGTGAGTGGGCAACAACCACTCTTGACGAATCTCAGATAAGTATAAGGTCCCTATGTTCAGATGTGTTTATATGACTAGTAAATTACATATTTACGATGTGTTTGACAATCTGTTTATCATGGTTAAGATGACTATGGTTAGCTCCTTATTCAAGTTTCGCATCAAAGGTTGGTTCTTCTTGTTAGTTATCATTTCTGATAATTTCATCAAGTTATGCGCAGAGGCCTGAGTCTTAGCTCTGAACAAGTGGTTCAAATTTTGGGGTTGTTGGCACATAACTACCTAAACAAGGCTTTAGTCACATGGATGCCTTTATGTGGGAGCAACTGGAGAGTTTTAGTCACTCGGAGGGCTTGTCATGGGAGTGATTAGGGGTCTAACTCAAAAAAAAGCAATCTAACTCAAAGGTTGGGCACCTGGAGTGGTTGGTTAGACCCTGGGGGTCCTATAGCTCCTCAGAAAGGTCAATTTGGTGTTTGGTATGCCGATTCCACTTCCTTAACTGTACATTGGGAGTTGAATCATATCATAGTAACTATTCCTTACTTTTTTATGTTGGTGGACCGATTAGATTGGGTAAATATAGGAGGAGGGTGTTACAGAGTGGTATCAGAGTGGGTTCAGTTCCCTTTGGGTGGTTTTTGGTTTTTGTTCTCTTTGGGTGATATCTGATACGACAGAGTGGTATCAAAGCATGGTTCAACCCTTTGGAATGTATGGGAAGAATTTTTTTATCATGCATAGATGTTGGTTTCTTAATTGTCATTTATCCTTGTGGTCTATGTGTTTGTTGTATATTCATGTTGGTGGTCATTGTTGCAGTTGTGTCGCCGTGTGGAAGTTGATGGTGTTGTTGTTGGATGTGGTCGTCATGAGTGCATGTCGGTTATGCATTTGCTATGCATGTTAGTTCCTATATGTCATTATGAATACATTTTCATGGTTATGGTATATCTATGCATGGTAATTGGATGATGGTTGAAATGATGTCTATTTACTTATATGCCTATGATTATACATGTCTTGTTCTAATCTAGTTGATCTTGTAGATGGGATATCCTCCCCTGAGATATACTAAGGTATGTGAATTCTGTATATATTTTGGTTTAGCTAACATGGTGTACTTATCGGAAGAAGATCAAATATGACTAGAAAGATGGTTGAATACAGTTCACGAGACTATCCCTATAGATCAGATGAACAACATGGTGATGGGTACTCTCCCAACATAGCAGACACATTGACAAGTTTGAAGGCAGAAGTAAGAAGTCACAAAGAAGATAATGAAAAAATCATTCTGGCACAGGAAAAACAATCAGAGGTTAATGCAATTATCCTTTAGATTTTATCGGACTTGTAGAGACAGGGATTGCTTAAGATCAGCCATGGGCAGGAGGATAGGACTAATGGGGCATATGGTAGTAGGTCTTATGGTGGACACAAGTCAGATAGAGATGAGATGATAAAAGATGGCAGGTTCTTGGATATACCTGATAGGATAGGTGATGGACACATGCTTTATTCTATCTCTAGTTCCAAGAGGTACCATGCTCATCATCATTATCATCCTTACAAGAGGAATGATAGGGGATTTTTTCTAGATGAGTCCAAGAAGGAAAATCCACCTACCTTTGATGGAGATTTGAAGAAGTCAGAAGATTCAAAGATATGGTTACTCGGGATGAAGAAGTTCTTTGAGTTGCATGATTACACAAAGAACATGAAGGTCTGAATAGTTATCTTTAGCCTCAAAAGAAAAGCATACATCTGATGGGAATATGTGAATTGGTTTAGAGACATTGGGATAGAAGAGTTGAGTTGGCGTGAATTTAAGAGAATTTTCATGAAGAAATATTTCTCACAGAGGGACTATGACAGTAAAGCTAATGAACTCTATGAGCTAAAGATGGGATCAATGATAGATGAGGAGTATATGAACAAGTTCCTATAGTTGTTGAGGTATGTATCGTATATTAAGGATGAGAAATCCAAAGTTCATAGTTTTTTTGGTGGATTACCATTAGCATTTAAAGATCAGAATGAGTATGATGAACCTCAATCACATGAAGAAGCCATTGGGAAGCTGAAGCATTGTTATGAGAAATCAAAGCATAAGACAAAATCTTAACAAATTTGGAAAGGGAAATTAAAACCTAAGGGCAAGTGGCCACCAAAGTGAACAAGACCTCAAGATGTAGGTGAGAAAGAGAGTTGTTCCTTACAAGAGGTTTAATGTACTTGGACATGGACATGGGTCATGACCTGGAGAGGAGTAGAATAAAGGTGATGGTAAGGGACAATTGTAGTGTTGGATATGTGGAAAGGAGCATCTCAAGAGAGTTTTCCCGCAATATCAAGGTGGCAGGCGTCAGAATTAGAGTGCACGAGAAGCGTAGATAGTTTGGAATTTTGGGAAGAGAATTTATCGGATCTATGTAGCATTAGATAATAGGTAGGAATATCACCAGCCATCTATTATGGAGATGGATGGTAAGTTTTGTGATCAAGTGGTTCCTATTTTGATTGAACCAAGATCCAATTATAGTTCTGTTAATCCTAACCTGTTGGATAAGTGTGGTTTGAATAAATAAGTGCATGTCAAATCTTCGTTAGTGTAGTTGGCTATAGGTACAAAGAAAATAGTTCACCATTAGGTAAGAGATTATTCATTTGATTTGAATCGTATGCCTACATTAGTGCATTTGAATGTACTTCAATTGGGATCATACAATATGATATTGGGTATGGACTAGTTGTATCATGACAAGACTAATGTGGATTGTTGTGACAAGGCTATTGAGTGGTTGGATGACAAAGGAACATAGGACCTTATGTGGTAATAAAAAGTAAACATCAGATAAGATGGTTATAACTATGTGTTATAGAAATTTTTGGGCACTTCAACCCCAATCATAAATGTCCATAAACTAAGGGCTCCTAAGTCCCTAAAAGTGTTGCTTCACTGCACAAAGGAACAAGGTCAGCTGATTACATCATCTCCCAAAAGTTCTCCACTGAAAACTGCTCATAAATGGTCAAAAATGGACCATACTGAAAGCTCAATGCAGAGGGTGTGATGCATATCACCTTCCCAGTGTACAAGGTGTGATGCATACTAATTTTCTCCTATGTAGGGTAAAATGGTCGGGAATGGACAAATGGCAGGGACAAAAATGCGAGGTGGAAGATCGTGGAATCTTCCAGAAGCTTCCCCTTTGACACTTTCCTCTCTATTTTCGACCAGGGATGAGTAAGAGATCATCATTCTCCAAGTGGAAGCAGGAACTATCAGAGATAAGACACTAATCAAGATCCCAAAAGATGACTCACCTCTCTGTAATCATCTATATATGGATCCCTCATCACAGAGATCTAGAGGCTGGAATTTTATATCTTATAGAGACGTGTTGTTGGTTTTCTGGTGTATATTCATAGTGTTGGGTGATCTAAGCTTTTCTTGAGGTGAAGAAGGGCTTCCTAGCTGGAGGATGATGCTAAGTCAGAGCACATGGTTGTAATCCTCTTGCTACTTTTCATCTTAATGAAGCTATTCTTGTTTCCTTCTATATTCTTGTGTACTTGTTTATATATGCATGTATATGGTTAATACACATCTGATCCTATATTATTTATGAATTTAGATCCTTGTTTCTTGGATATTAGTATGTTGCTGTGATTCCACAGGTTCTTTTGAAGCTGGGCAGACAAAGAAGAAGTGGCGAAGCTCTATCAAGAAGGAGAGGAAATCAAGCACAAGACTCAGGTTGGTCTTCTTGGTCCTCCTCTCGTCTATTTTCATAAAAGGAAATAATAGTAGACTTTGATTGTTTGTTTGTAAGATAGCCACTCATCGTAGTGGGAATAGCAGCATTCGAGTGGACGCAATTCCCGGATAACAAAATTGCAACTCCACTAGGGAGTGACTAGATTACTTGTTAGCCTATCTATCCTTGTTTCTTTCATAAACTTACAGACGGAGCTTGAAGTCAAGCTAGCTAGCCTTCGAACTGCATTTGTTATACAAATGCAAAGTAGATCAATGTTGCTTCAGTCTATCTTTGTGTTTTGTTTATGAATTAAACAATAGATCTGCAAGTAATCTAATTGCCCTAAGTGGTGGCTATAGTAACCTCTTAGTTCACCCCTGTGTTTTACATACACTGATCTTTACTTATTCAGCCTAAACACCTGAACTAGATTGCAAATTGTGAGTGAAATATTGTTTGAAGTCTCGCACTGCTACCATCGCACCCTGCCTTCAAGGCAGTCTGTATGCATCGCACTTGTAGAGTGCAGTAGGTGCGCTGCACACTGAGTTCACTGTGTAACAGGTGCGATGGTCAGTGAGGGTTAACTTTACCCTCCGACTGTGGATTTTTCTCACTGTTTTCAGTCTTATTCAAGAGTTTTGCTGTGTATAGTCAGTGTACTTCTGTGAAAGCCCCCTTCTCTTGCATTATTCCGCCTACTTAGTGCAAAGAACTATAAATGTTTTTATGTATTGTGCGTCATTTTTAGTTCTCTTTTGCAAAAAAGTATCATATTCGAACTATTGTCTCTAGATCTGAAAGTGTCGTAGCTATCTTTTCCATTTCTAGGAAGCAATCCCATTGTTCTTGATAGTCAATTATACAGTTACTATTGCATAAGATTTGAATTAGTAGTTTTAAAGTGTCGAAAAGCAATTTTCATTTCAAAATCATAGTGTCTCTCTTGCTTTCACTGCATTTTGAAAAAGAATTTTGTTGAGTACTGTCGCTTTAAAAGTAATTCAGTTTTGCACATAGCTTTCTTGACGTCATTCACACATTAAGAGAGATGAAAATAAATACATGCATGTGCATTTGCATTTTGATTTCTTGGCTAGATTTATGACTGTGCATTTAGCGTGTGCTCTGTGCTCTGTGAAGAAAAACTTCTTGACTTTCTTCCCTTTAGTAGCTAGGATTTTCATTGCTGAAAGAAGATCAAATGTTTGTTTATCATTTTAGATTGTATTTTAGGAATTATATACACATCACGTGGTGAACCTGAAAGACAAATTTTTAAGCAAGATCAACTTAAAATAAATTCAATGAATCTAACAATGCTTTGGAACTTAACGCACAACATCTAGAGGTCTAGGCTAGAGACGTATTCCGGCATCGTAAAACCTGGTAACTATTGTTTTCAGTGTTGGTTGGGTGATTCCTCCACTCTGATACGGCAAGTGCTAGTACAGACTTTTTCTCCCACGTACCGTCGAGTATATATTGGGAGACCAAAATAGGTTGCATACTTTATGTTTAGGAAGCCGTGTTTGCCGCCTTATCGATCGCAATGCACCAAACACAGCATTTGGGAAGATTGACTACCGTACCGTAAAAATTATTCTGTAGTTTTGTGATTGGTTTGGTAATCCTCTCTGCCTAGATCTCCAGAGAAGTCAATTTTTCTCCTTTTCAGACTCCTTAAAGGAAAAGGTCCTCTGAGCACTTGTCACTTTAGGCTCAATAAAGATCAAAGGTAACTAGAGTCATCTTTTTTTTTCTCGACTCTTTAAAATTGAAGAAACAAGTTGTATCAAAGCGTCTAAAATTTATTTTAATCGAAATAACGTCACAAATTCCCCCGTTGATCTTCAGGTTGAGAAAATGGAGTCTACCAACCAAGGATTTCCCCGTAAAGGAAATCCTAGTCCCTTCTCCTCTTGGGGAGATGTTGGTCCACCCCATATGGCCACTTTGTCACTTCCAGGATTGACAATTGGTTTGCCTGTCTGGCTCTTCTCTACC